>QNGE01004976.1:34174-51402 GCA_008508345.1 Paragonimus westermani | reverse complement strand
AACTGACAGGGTTGTATTTTGTTGGATCAGTTCCAACAAGGGCTATTTATCGCAGGAACAACCTTTCATTAGAGGTTGTTTGCTGCTCTTCTGGAGGCCAATTTAAAATACTTAGTTTTCCACTCAAGACATTATTGGGCTGTCATTTTACTCTGTTTTTGGTACTTTCTGCAGCAACCAAAGCGGCGCTATGACCTAATTTCAACAGGAAACCGCTGTATATCGAAACAGACAAACTGACTGGATCAGGGCGATTTGAGCCCCCAGCCTCGAACATATCGCCAAAATCTTTCCATAATTCTGTCAACATATATATATATATCTATAGTCTAATGGGTATACGTACACGCATAGTTTTCGTTATATCTGCCAGCATATGTATATCTTTTTTTTGTCAACAAGTTTAAAAATGCACTGCCGATACGCACGAATATGCTCACATTAATTTACTGGAAATCGAAGTTACCTAGCAACCATTCGTAAGACTATACTGTTCGAATAAATCTTCTTTGGTACGATGTGAAACCAACTACCGGAACACACCAGTCGAACAACGGGAAGTCGAGAGGCGTAGACCTTCATCGAGTTCCTAACTTGGAATTGAAGTCGCTGCACCGGTCTTTCCGTGAATCCATTCCGGAAAAGCTTGTCCGTTTGACACCAGAAAAAGAACCGTACGTATTCAATAAACTTGGCCTATCAGCCTCACACTCGCGTATCAATCAACGAGTCACTGAATGCGACCACACAACAAACACCACACACCATCCGTCGACGAACGTAATATCTAAAATGTTTGACTGTCAACCAACATCCGTAACAAAAGCGTCGGAAGGCAGCAAATGGTCCGACAGCTCACCTGTTGTTCTCGGTTTACGAAATACTGTAAAGGAAAACTTTGGATGTACCCGGGCAGAATTGGTTTACGGTAGCACATTGCGTCAGGCTGGGGAATTTCACTCGGGCTCGCCCACACCTACGAGGATTGACGTGACTTACGTCAAAATTCTGGAGAATCATGTGGTCATTTAAACTACACCACCGCGGAAGGTCTCAAGTGGCAGTATGCTTTTTATTGTTAACTATGGCTGAACGCCCGTTCATCGACTATAACGGACACAAGTGTAGCGGCCTGGATATTTCACTGGCCTGCCTGGGGTATGGTGTGTGAAATAGTTCCAAAACTCATAGTTGCATATTGTACCTAGGTTATTAAGAAAGCTCGCATGATGCATGTTGTCTGATTGTTTGTCTACATGTCATGTGACCGTGACATTCTTCTTGTTTACTCGCTCGTCGACGGCCGGTCTCTAGCCTCTCTACCTATTTTGCAAACCATACCGCAGGCAGGCCAGTGAAATCTCCAGGCCGCTACACAAGTACGACTAAAGAGACAGAGGCGTTTACAATAGTGATCCAGTCGTGATGATGGCAAAATATAGTGGGCGTTATCGATCATCCTCGAACAGTTTATGAACATGTTTTAGGACGGTTTTCAGGATTTTAAATATAGTCTGGGGAACCTAAGACTATTTCGTTATTACTTACTTCTTGGTGAATTCACTAGTCACGTGGAGGAAGCGCACTGACACGAAACAAAGTAGTTCTGATGAATCGGAGAGTAGGCTCGCAGCAGTACATTTCCATTGGTCATTGTGGTTAAGCCAATACCCATAGATTAGAACGACTATAACTAGCAGTACACAGTGTAACGCGCAACCGAAACCAGCGAGCGCGCACGGATTGAACTTGAGCCGTGCAACGGGGCGTGCCGCTGTGTTGTCGGTGCCGTTTTAGCTCACGTTTGTGTAAGTCGTGTGCATGGCTTACTGGGCCTTCGGCTCATGTTTGTTCGTATTGTTTCTCTTTTCAGAACTGTCGTACGAACCCCTGTGTCGGAAGATTTCAGCGATTTCAGCGATTTGTACACGGGTTCGAGGCTGGGGGCCCAAACTACCCGGATCCAGTCAGTTTGTTCGTTTCGATGTCCGGCGGTTTTCTGTTGACCTGAAAGGCAGTCATTGAAAATGGGGTGTAGCACCGCTCTTGGGGGTTACAGAAAGTACCAACAACAGAGTAAAATAATAGTCTAGCAAAACAGGATAAATTATTAATTTAACGGTTTATTAAGTAGGAGAGAATCCAATAACACTTTAAGACGGTCTTTAGAAGAGCAGCTAACAATCCCTAGTGGTAGGTCGTTCCAGTTGTTGATAACCCTATAAGAGAAGAACTGTTGTCTTAAGAAGGTCAGAGGTCGAAGCTTATAGAGCTTCTTGTCGTGGCCTCTTCGACTGTTATCACTTACTAGGGTAAAGAATTGTTGCACAAGTCCTGTGCTAAAGAGAAAATGTGTAAGAATTAAGTCGCCGCGGAGTCTACGAAACTCAAGTGGATAAAGATCGAGAATTTCAAGGCGAGACTCGTAGGATAGATGCCGCAAGCCAGTGACCATTTTGGTGGCCACTCGCTGGACACGTTCAATGGCGAGTATGTCCTTCTTCAAACCGGTGTAGACGACTTGATTGGCATACTCGAGCAATGGTCTTATGTAGACTCTGTAAAGCGTGTGAAAGGCGCGCTTGTCAATCCGGGGGAAGGTTCGTTTGATCATCCCGAGAGTCATGAGACCCCTTTTTGCGGCCAGCTGGTGATGATAAGAGAAGGACAACCCAGACGATAGCCAGATCCCTAGGTCTTTTTTGAGGTCTACTTTCGTGATACCTACTACACTTTGTGCACCATGTATCACGAATAGGTTCCCAGAGTCTCCTCCGAGTGACATGTGCGCACACTTACTGTCGTTTAGAGGGAGACTCCAATCATCTGACCAGCACTTAATACGATCAAGGTCAATCTGCAATGCACTGGGGTCACAGGCGTTCCAGATTTTTAAGTCGTCGGCATAAAGGAGAGCGTTGCTAGAGATCAAATCGGGGAGATCATTGATGTAAATAAGAAACAACAATGGACCAAGTACCGATCCTTGAGGGACCCCCACAGAGACTGGGGATGGGGACGAAAGGCCTGAACCGGTTTTTACTCTGAAAGTCCTGTTACCAAGAAAGGAGGTTATCCAGCGGAGAACTTCTCCTTGGATCCCATAGGCTTCTAGTTTATGCAGCAGAGGACCGTGTGGGACACGGTCGAAGGCTTTGGCAAAGTCGAAGAAGATAGCGTCCGAGATATGACCATTGTCTTTGGCCTCTGTTAGGCTATCCATGAAGATTAACATATTAGTTATGCATGACCGCTCAGGAAGAAAGCCATGCTGGGTCGAAGAGAAGAGGTTATTTGAGAAGAAATGCTTAAAGATAGTGCGTTTTAACAGTCGCTCCATTATCTTGCATGGGATGCTGGTAAGGCTGATCGGTCGATAACTAGCAGGAGAATGACGATCGCCTGTTTTAAATATAGGTGAGACATTGGCCTCTTTCCATGCCTCCGGAAGAGTGCCTGTCCGAAGTGTCTGTTTAAACAGATCGAAGAGAGGCATCGCCAAACTGACGGCCGCTTCTTTGAGGATCCGGGGATGGATCTTGTCTGGTCCCATGGCACTATAAGGATTGATCTTAAGCAAGAGGTCCTGAACGTCAGACACAGAAAAGTCAGCTGTCAGGATGGGTTGTTGGAAGTGCCTCTGCGGGAGAATTGGATGCCAGTTTGGCAGATCCACATTGTAGACTGATGAGTAGTATTCCCTGAACATCTCGGCAACCACTTGGGGGTTGGAGGAGGTTTCCCCGTCGGGAAGCCGCAGAGAAAGCGCTGAGGGCTTAGTTTTTCTCTGGCGTCGTATATACTTGAAAAGAAAATTCTTATTCTCGTGAGCTATTTGTAGGATTTTCGACTGTACGTGTTGGGTGTGTTGCCGGATTTCCCGCTTGCACCTGTTTCGTACAGAGCGAAAGGCCTCTAGATCCTCTGGCCTATCCGTTAGCTTCTGTTTAGAGAATAGACGAGAACGTAATTCAAGAAGGCGGCGTATGTTCCGCGGAAGCGGTGCACGAGAGGAGAACTTCAATAGTTTTCGAGGAACAAATGCCTCATCGGCTTCGTGAATGGCAGCTTTAAAGGAAAGGTAGTTCAAGTTCACTGAGTCGGATGTGAGGCTGAGTGTGCTTAAGAACGTCCTTAGTGCGTTAAAGTCTGCGTTTTGGAAGTTTCGGAATGAAGTCTTTGTTACAGCGTTTTGGAGCCAGTAACAGATAAAGTCAAAGTTTAGTAGCATATGGTCACTATGCCCTAGCGGCGGTTTGATGACCACCCTATCTACCAGGTGAGCCTCGTTCGTAATGACCAGATCGAGCAAGGAGGGTGTCTGTCCTGGACGGTGCCTTGTAGGTAGATCGACATGCTGTGTCCAGGCTTTCTCATGGATCAACATTGCCAAGGGTTTCGAGAACCCGCAGCCACAGTCCTCATGAGAAGCCGCCATAGAGTTGAGTTTGGGTGCGTTGAAGTCACCCATAATAAGAAGATGGGAGAAACGCTGGGCAGACGTGAGTCTGTCTAAGGTAGCAAGGATGGCTTCGTCGTCGGATGCACTGCATGACGGCGAGCGGTACACAACACCGGTAAGAAGCGTGTCACGTTTGCGAAGTTGGAGTTTAATCCAGAGCGTGTCGCATTTCTCTGGGAAGGTAAATTCCCCTACGACAGCTGGCACTGGGAGCTTCTGGCTTAGGAAAACGGCGCAGCCTCCCATGCGTCCACGGGAGGAGTCCGTCCGGTATAAAGAGTAACCAGGGACATGCAGTTCATTATCACTGATATCCGCGGAAAGCCAGGTCTCTGTTAATGCAAGAATGTGAGGGCTAGTGTCGTGGACCAGCTGTCTGATTTCTGGTAGTTTGTTCAGAAGGCTCAGACAGTTGGTGTACACGCACTTTAAGGCTACTTCTTCGTTTGGCTGGGTGCAAAAAGAGACAGAAGTGCACGAGGGAAAGCTTGGGAAAGTAGCCTCAGTAGTGAGGGGGGTTGTGCAACTGGCGGCGTAGTTCTGTGAGCCCTCTTGGGGGGTGGTGGCCGTTTCATCACAGCCTGGGCATAAGTGAGCGTCCCTGTTGGACGCTTCGTCCGCTTCTCTTGGCCCAAGGTCAATGACGTTCGGACCGCTCTTGCTTTCAGAGCTTTCGGAGGGTGATTTGCGGTTTTGCACCCTCGAAAATTTGGATAAAGTTGTAGATGGGAAGAGAGTATAGGACGAAATGGCCCCGATGTAGCCGGGGGGAGAGCCATCGGAATGACACTTTTTTGGACCATTTTTGACGCAGGAGGGGATCCCAGCAGACTCACTGGGCTGTAAAGCTTAGGAATAAAATATTTTTTTGCGGCCGTTTTTTGTGTGAGATGATTGGGGGTCTAGAAGATTGGTGGTCCTTAGCACCTTTGGGATCTGTTTTACCGGCCCCCTGCATATCTACAGGCGCTTGACTTTCCAGTGAGATGGGGGCAGTGGCCTCTGAAGTGTGTGCTTGGGGTGGTTCGTCCGAGGACACCGGTGTCCCCTTGACATCAGGGATAAGGACCTTAACGCTAGCCTGGAGTTTGGGGTCAGCCTTGATGCATAACCTTGTTCTGGCAAGCTGAGAGCGCTTCTGCCGCTCCTGCAGTGAGCGATCTAGAGAGACTCCCCTGAGGTTTACGTGCTTTGTCTTTAGATCAACCATCTTTTCCAGTACTTCCTCCGCGCTAATCTTAGCGGGTAACGTCACAAGGAGTCCCAGTGACTTCTTGGTAGCTTTGGAGCGAAGTCTGCCGGCGGAAACCATTTTTGTAGACTCTGGAGAGAAACAGAGCGCTGTCCCCTCGTGCGTCCACGTTGCCCGAAGGTTGGTCCACGAAGTCTTGGGCATCCAGAGTTGAGTCGGCTGGTCTGCATGTTACACAAAGGCCAGAGCGCTCGTGGAAACGTCACAATCATGGTTGGAGAAACACATCGGACACCACTCATCTCGCTGAAACATTTCGTGAACACTCTTAGGGGCGTTTCAAGGAGATCCCAAGTACTGATCGAAAAAAACTGGAGCTGTTTCAGTGGGAGGCATCAATCACCGATGTAAGTAATTTTGAGCGGCGTAGTGTGAAGAAAACGCAACGGCACAAGTTATAAAATGCGGATCGTTGAGGCGATGCTTTCGTTCATTTTGGTCGTGTGAGTGTCAGGGGAACAGTAATGGCTTCAAAGACGGGCGACTTTACGTGTGGTTTACCAACGTTCAGTGCATGGTACAAATAATCTTACCAAAAAAACGTGTAAAATATGACATCTTAATTTGTCTCCCAAAACAGCATTCGCACTTAACTCAGTGATATGTGCTATGAAGCCACCCTGTGTCCTACAGCAACATGGTTCCCTGCCCCTACCGCATGTGCCACCCCTCTCCGTGACATGTCTTTCTCTCTACCCCATCTCAGTAACCATGTGCACCCTATGAGCCAATCAGGTGGTTCCCCGAATTGCTGGTCTTCATTGGTTTACACTTGAAATAAATGTGCAGTACACGTCGAAAGGACGCTTTCTCCCGGAATGAAAGCATGAGCGCAATTGTTGATGATTTCAGTTACATTTCAGTAACATTTTGGGATTGTCGTGTCTCCACGGTAGTTCTCAAAGTTGAATGGAGTTGGAACGGGGGTTGGACGCTTCGAAGTTCGACCGGGGTCTTCGTACCGCATTCGACCCACCGAACCCGCTTTTGCTGAAATTTATCCGCAGGAAACGAATGCTGTTGTTGGTTTACTGTTGTTATGTGGGTTTGGATCATCGTGTGAGTAATTGTGGACGGAATATTCTAGAAAGCATGAAATATGGCTATTTTGCAGTAGGCATTTTTTGTTCTAACGCGTTAAAGATATTTATCAAGCAGGCCAAGGATTTGCGATTATTTAACAGCGAAATAACTTGACGAGATAGCTGAAGTTTTGCGATCTGCTAGATAGAGGGGATTAGCAACCAATGATTAATAAACATGCACCGTATCAGTTGTAGACCACCATTTCTAAAAACTTTTTCACTCGATATTCCTTGAAATGGGTGTCGACAGTTGACAAGTTTGTATGATTATGATCATCCTCACGTGCGATTGGGAACCACTGAAATTTGGAGGCGCCGTAGGTTAGCAGTTGATCACTTCCAAACATAATGCGGGCGAAAGCCGGCGTGATCTGCTCAATGTCTGTGGGCCTAAGACTCCTTGAATGTGCATCGTACAGCAAGGCAGTTAGGTCGTGGTTGTGATCCAACATGAACGAGCTAACAACCAACCCGGTATTTCTCCTAACCACGTTAAAGCGTTGTTGGCAGCATCCATCGCGGGAACTGTGCAATGGGAAGTATGTGAACTGAAATCACTAAACACGTCGTACTCCATGTCTTTCGCTCTTACGTCGCTTGTTATACAGCGGAACGCCATCTACCACATCAACTCAACTGCAACCACACTCACATGATTATATTTCAAGCGTCCACTGCTTGATTTCTTGCTCGAGCCAAGCACGTACAGAACACTGTGATCCCTCATGTACCTACCTAAGCAACTTTTGAACTCGCTGAGGCAAGCAAATTCGCGATCCTCAGAGACATCTTTGAGGCCCTGTAAATAATCCGTAACCTGAAATGGATTATAACATCGGTCAAACATCAATCACACGTGAAAACATTCTTCAAGGGATATTACATATGTACCGTCACAACACCTGCCATCGCTGATTTTGATATCTGCGCCAAATGAAGGAGAAACCGATTTACGGTAGACTAAAACAAATCCTTTCAACTCTTCTGATGCTCTCTGTCATGGAAATCGATGAAATCCACATTCCCGGGCGATACCACGGAAATATCGTCCGGTGTTCAATGGTTTCTCATTTTATCGCCGTCTAGTGGCAGTTTTCACTCCTTGCGGTTAAGTTCCGTCCCCGCTTTCGGTGATCACAGGAGACGGGTGTACGCATGCGTTCGTAGGGTACATGTATTGCGCTCATCCGCCGGCGTTCAAGAAAGGGCCAGCGGTCAACGGAGATGCTCAGCCTATTTCATCGTGAACCGGAACATGATCGGCGAATTTCGGGGAACGAAATTCGCTACGCTGCACAATCATCTGTGCGACGTGTTTGATGCGAAATACTAGGCCTCAGAGCGCTGCCGAGGAAGAAATCAGAAAGATTTTACCGTGACTGCTCAGCGGCTACGTGTCCCTCAACATCACTCAATACATCCAGGGGCACTTCAATAAGAAGACTACGACG
The DNA here is from genome assembly GCA_008508345.1 of Paragonimus westermani. Lineage (NCBI taxonomy): Eukaryota > Metazoa > Platyhelminthes > Trematoda > Plagiorchiida > Troglotrematidae > Paragonimus > Paragonimus westermani. The sequence continues at coordinate 43,152 of QNGE01004976.1, read as the reverse complement.
AAGTATGTATGCAGCCTGCGAGGGCGCTTGTTCGCCAAGAGAAGCACCGTTGGCTAACTCGGTCGCTTGCATGCCCAAGTGAGTACAACTGTTGAGTGTTACTGTAACGTTGATAATGATACTCGATTGACACTCTTCATATTCATGAGTAAGGAGCATATAGAATTTTGTCAGCGCTACCCCGAGGTTATCGTTATGGATGCCACTTACAGAAGTTGTAAGGAAAGATTTAATTTGTTTGTTTTAATTGTTGTAGATGCAAACGTTGTGTGTCTACCGCTGTTCTTCGGTTGGCTTGCGAATGAAACTGCGGTATCCGTCGTCATGTTTTTTGTACACTTCCTTCTCTTCGTGGGACCTGTGAAGACCAGCAGTATGATCATGAACGACAGCAGGACCATTCAAGGGGTAATTAAGCAGGAAATGCCGCACGTTCATCAACTACTGTGCCGAGCGTTTATTTTACGGAACGTGCGCGACGAAACTTCCAACGACACAGTGAAGAAGTGGTTCCTGATTGCAATGCTGACACGTAACCGCTGGAGGTACGCTGCGGCGTTAGCTATTATGCAGGCCACCGACCCGTCGTTCTACAATCAGTAACTGATGATCGGGCTTTCAAGGAGATATGAAAAGTGGACCAACAACCGCAGCCACAAAACTCCTACATTCGACCGGCGAGACAACTTCGTAGATGCGACGCAGTATTCCATTAAACGGCGCAACTTGAGCCATCAAATAAGAATCTGGCAGACCATAGAGCACACCACAGCCATTTTCGACCATAAATCAACCACCGCCAGGCTCAGCTCGTGTATGCCTGCCGCTCATACCCGCCCATCGGTAATCGTGCAGATTAGGTGGGGGTTAGTTGTCGTTTGGTCTCTAAGGCGGTGCAGCTGATGTCGGAGAACTGAGCCGACAAAAGTGACCTGGCCTTCAACGCTTCTCACACGGAGATTTGCATGATGTACGGCAACCAGACGTACAACGTTAGTCCTACGACGTGGGCTTGTAATTGCCCCTTTTCAGTGGAGTACCCTCTACCATGCAAGCACTCCCTCCATATGTATCAAACGTTCTGCAGGAATCTAGAAGAATTCCCTGTCTTTCCTCGATGGATCAGAAGCTCCAATGTAATTCTGGACATCCCCGCTGCCAACTACGAGGCTCCCAGGAAAACGTACATCATATCCTTCAGGGTTACAGCATTCACCGAACTGGGAACGATGGCGAAAAGACAGTTGGATGACACGACGTTCAACCAGCTTCTGCAGGAGCTTCGAGAATTTCTGCGCAACTGTGGTCAAAGCCGATTGCCGCCATACTTCTACCCGACTGCAAGTTCACCTTTTGACACGAACGACGTTTCCATCGTTACCTTGGACCTATCGGACAGTCCACGTGACGAGGAAGCACTACCCGCAATCGCCTCATATCCGACAGCTTCCACACTGGCACCGGCCACCTCAACTGACTTCCAGGACGTCCACTTGTTTCAGTGCACTTAACACCGAAACGTTCAAGGACGAACACAGTGGCACCTGCTACGATGAATGAACCGCAACCGAAACCCAGCACAGCACCCACTGCTTTGCCAACGACAGAAGTCAGTGCCGGTATTTGCGGTGAATGGGGACAAAGGGAATCACCGGCAGAGGACCAGATCATACAACTCGATTGGAGTTAACAGGCAGTAACTGTGTCTCCCCTCGAGACGATCGGGCAACCTGATCATTGCTCACAAGCGAGAGTGGTTGAGCGTTCAGATTTGATGATTCGGTCGTGCCTAATGTGAGGTCGATGGCTCAGTGGTTAACACGGTTGCCTCATGATTCGAATGTCCGGTGTTCAAATCCCGGCCGTGGCAAGGATATGCACTACTGACGATCTCTAATGAGAGCGGAAATCGAGTCTAGTGCTTCATTTCGAAAGAGGCTGGCTAAAAATTCTACCTGAATGCGAACGCAGCAAACAAATTTGAGTGATAGTCAACTTGAAAACAACTGGATGAAATACCGAGCATGTCCGCAATGGTATCACTGAGATTTTGTGTTTACTCCGTTCTTCGACGAAGGACTCTACTTCACACTGTGTCATCAATAATTCGAGGCGAGCACCAGCAGGTAATTTTTTGTATCGTTTCCTTATAGCATACATTGTGGATCCGAATCGTCGTGAGTGTATCAACAATTGCGGTTATGTTAAATAAAGTTCTCTAACGAATTTTAATTCAAGCTTCACCACAGAATCCTCGCTCAGCAGATGCGTAATAAAATGCAGAAAGGCTCCTGTAAATACATACAATATGTTTTGAATACGGAATTCATAATGGTCAGGTAATAATATATACACATTTACTCATAATTAGGTGAACTTCAGTAAACACAACCAGGTATACGCATGTGCACATAGGTAAACGTATACAGTTGTCACTATATAAATCAACGCATTTACGTTGTTTTCTCTGTGGAAACCTACACCCTGATATCGAAAAAAATGATAGTTATTTGCCGTTTGCATATACGCGAACTCCAGTGTTAATCAGCCTGCTGACGGACTTATCTAACCACCAATCAGAAAATTCGACCATCCAAATTAGTTTTTCCTAGGCATGGAATGAAACAGACGCCCCACCACCAAGCCTTACCCTCACTCGGTTTTCAAATGGGCATCGCCAACATTGTCAACCAATCGGAATCCTGATATGCTTGGGCACCCCTACTGTCAATGGCAATCTACCGAGATTTCGTTCAGTAAGTAATTCATTCTGGTCGTGTGCGCGCCGCGCAAACAGCAGTAGTAGCTTCAAAGAAGGGTGATTTGCGTGTGGTATGTTTATGCTCAATGCCCCCTAACATTTAGGTTCCAAAAACTCGAAATTCGTCAAATGGGAATTTTTTCTCACTCAAGCTGTTGCGACAGGCGAAAGCTAAACGAGCTACGTGCGCGGAAAATTGCGCAAATTTTGATGACAATGTAACATGCAAGCCGGTCGTTTTCACTCCAAGTGTCCGTAGCTCTTATGGACCCAAGTTTGGGACAATGTGGAGACACCGGGGCAGAGTTTTCTTCGGAAGTGGGGGTCCAAACAGCCATTTCAGCGACTGATACGCGGGTTTGATGCAGGGGCTCAGCGTTCCAGGATCCAGTCGGTTATGCTTGCTGAGTGCAGGCGGACGTTTGTTGGTCGGAAAGGCCATCATTGAGGACAGGGTGTGGCACTACTCTTCAGAATTACAATCATTACAAAGGATAACAGTTCTATAAGAGGAAACAACACGAACAAGCATCAGCCGAGCGATCTCACCGAATTCAGCGATATGTACACGGCTGCAAGGCTGAGAGTCCAAATTGTCCCGATTCAATCAGTTTGTATTTTTCGATGTCCGACCGTTCTTGTTCACTTGTAAACAGGGTGTAGCACTGCTCCTGGTGGTTACAGAAGGTACCATTAACAGAGTAAAATACCAACCTCACAGAACATAGTCAGGTATTAATCTAGCAGGTTCTTAAGTAAATGGCAATTCAACAACACTTTGAAACGGTCTTTAGAAAAGCAGTTAATAACCTCTGATGGAAGGTTGTTCCTGTGATAAATAACCCCATAAGAAAAGGACTGTTGCCTAAGGAAAATTTGGGGTTCACGCTTATAGAGCTTCTTATCGTGACCTAGCCGACAGTTATCATTTTCTGGGGGTAAAGAATTGCTGCACGAGTCCCGAGCCAAAGAAAAATGTGTCAGAATTAAGTCACCGCTGAGCCTTCCAAACCAAAATAGACATGGACCAAGAATTTCTAGGCGAGACTCGTGGGAGAGATGCCGCAACCCAGTGACCATTTTAGTGGCTACTCCCGGGCATTCTCAATGACGAGTATGGGCTTTTTCAATCAGGTATAAGCGACTCGATTAGCATACCAGAGCGGTGGTCTTACACAGAGTTCGTTGGCGATTGAAATGCATGCTTGCCTATGCGAGGAAAGACTCTTTATGATCCAGGAGCCACAAGTACCCCTTTGGTGTCAATCTAGTGGTGATGACGGAAGGATAAACTGGTAGACAGCCAAATCTCTAGGTATTTTTGAAATCGTACTTCGTGATAGTTATCACGCTCTGTGCAATTTATACCACGAATTGGTACACGGATTCTCCTCCAAGCGATATGTGTGCAAAATTGATGGCGTTTAAAGGGCGAATCCAGTAACCTGGTCAGCGAACAATACCATTAAGGTCAATCTGTAACGCATTAGGATCACGGGTTCCAGATTTTCAAATCATCATCATAAAGAAGGGCATTACTGGAGATATTTTTGGAAGGTCATTGGAATATACATGAAATAACATCGGAGGGGATTATGGATCTCTGAGGAAATCCTGTGAACACCGAGAGAGAGAGGAGACACCTAAGGCGGTATTCGCGCTGAAAGTTCGAGTAATAAGACAGAAAACAATCCAGCGGAGAATAAACCTCGAAACATTCAAGCTGCTAGTTTGCGCGAAAGAGGACCGCGTGGGACAGGCTCGAGAGGTGGAGCAAGGTCGAATTAGGTAGCACTGGAGATATGACCATTGAATTTGACCTCTGCCAAGCTATCCATGAACATCAACATATTGTTTATGCATGACCGGTCAGGAAGAAAGTCATGTTGAGTGGGAAAGAAAAGGTTATCTGGGAAGAAATGCTCAAGGTTGGCACATTTTAACAGGCGCTGCATTAGCTTGCATGGCATGTTGTTGAGGGTGATCGACCGATACTAGCGCGAGATGGTCTATCGTTTGCCTTATGTATGGATGTGACACTGGTTGGTAGTACGTGGTCACTATGCCGATAGCTGTAGTTTGGTGACCACTCTGTCTACCAGACGAGCTTCATTTGCGATAACCGTACTCATTAGGAACGGTGTTTTTCTGGACTGTGCCTTCTGGGTAGTTCGACATGGATCAGCATTGCCAATGATTTTGAAAATCCGCAGTCAAAATTCTCATGAAAAGTAGCTGAAGCTTTGAGTCTGGGTGCGTTGAACTCACCGGTGATTAAATGAGGGAAGCGCTGGTCTCGTCGTTCTTTGAGGAGGTAAATTCCCCTACGGCGATCGGCTCTAGCTTAGGAGGACAGCAGATTCTCTCATACGTCTATGGAAAGAGTCTGTCTGATGCAGTGAGTACCCAGGAATGTGCAGTTCATTGTCAGTATCAGTAAAAGTAAGAATATGAGGGTTGGTGTGGTGGACCAATTGTTTGATTTTTGACACTGTTTAGAGTGCTCAACTAGTGAGCATACACACACGTTAGGGCCACATCTTCATTTAACTGGTCACAAAAAGATAGAGGAGAGCATGACGAGGAGCTCGAAGAAACAGTCCTAGTAACGAAAGTGGAGACGAAGACGGTGTCAGAGTTTAACAAGCTTTCGTGGAGAGCAGCAGCCGCTCCATCGCAGCCTGAGCGTATGTGAGCATTCTTGTGGGGAGCCTCGTCTACCTCCGTTGGTCAGAGATCTACAGCATTCTGCGCTGCTGGAAGGTGGTTTGTAGTATTTTACCTACGAAATTTTGGGTGGTATTTTAGTTTGGATAGACGGTAGTGGGAAATGAACTTAGTGTGGCCGAAGAAGATATGGTTGAACCGAGGCCAGTATGGTCTTTTCTGGACGCAGGAGGTGACCCCAGCAGACCCATCGGATTATGGGGCATGGGACTCAAATGGCTTTCGGCAGGACTTTTTTGGAGTGGAAGGATCAAAGTTGTGGCGGAAATGTGGTGGTCTGTAACATTTTTTGGGGCCAGCCGTTTCAGACCCGAGCAGCTCCACAGATGATTGACCATCCGGTGGAATGGGGACATTCGCCTCTGATGTTGGTGTGGGCATGTGGGCTGATCCCTCCGGGGACACTGTGTCCTGTTTGAGAACGGGAGCAGGACCTTTGTTCTGGCCTGAAGTTTGGGGTCTACCTACAGGTGGGACCTTGTTCTAACAAGCTGGGAGCACTTCTGCCGCCCCTGAAGTGAGCTATCCAGTGAGACTCCTTCCAAACTAACATGAGTCGTCTTCGGTTCTGTCGTTTCATCCGGCACTTCCTCCGTGTTTATTTTGGCGACAACGTCAAAAGAATTCCGGGTGACTTCTTGATAGCTTCAGATCGAAGTCTGCTAACTGAAGGCGAGTTTTTGAAATCTGGAGGGGGAAAAGGTGTTTGACAACAATCTGGCTTGATGAACTGGAGAGGGGACCGTCCTCCCAAGAACAAGCCTCCTCTCCCTGATTACCCTGTCCTTCAATTTTGTGGCGGCCTCCTCTGGTTGAGCAATGAACAAAGCCAATGTCTTATGAGCAACCCCCACACCTGGAAGGATGAGTGCAATGTACTCATTCTATGAGCTCAACTCGGACTTCATGTCAGATATGAGTTCTTTTGTGTTCAAACCGGAGCTGTATCTGTCATTGCCATGTGCGGCGCATGGACATTCTCAGACGTTATGCAGCTACACCTGAACGCGTCTTGTTGCTGCTCGTTTGAGCTGGCGAGCGACTGGACAGGGTGCTACTTCCTCAAAAGTGATATATTATCTGAGTATATACCGTTTCGTATTCATGTATATTTATATGTAATGTATTTATAGGCGTCTTTTTCTATGTTAGCGTGTATCTGTCCACATATATTGGCAGCTAAGCGCTCAACCGTCCTCGCATCGGTGAGCGTATACGTTCATGACATGAAAGTACACCTCCATAGTAAGTACCATTGAAATATACCCGAACACGGTTTTACGAGACAAAGTAGAATGTAAAACAATGTGTAGCGAACAAGCTTGTTTTCAATGATTCATCATCAGGCCAAATACATCACATTTATATCACACATTTCACGGAAGCATCGTTATGGGAGTAAACGGGGGACGTGTGGTTAATGAGTTTAATCAGTTCAATGTCACACTGCAGTCAAGTACCCACTTGAACAATGGGTCTTGACAGGTTAACCGGGTGGGGGGTTGGCCAGTGCAAATCCAGGGCCTGAACAAAACGTTTCTGGGCGCACAGGGGTGGGTTATATATTCGGATCCCAATAGCCTCTGCTACTCGCTACTCCGTTCTAGGACCCTCCCACAGTTAAACGCGAAGTAGTTCACTTGATAGACGTTACCACTGGTTTTATTACCGTCCGTAAAGGAGAGCTCTGAAACGGGGCATAAACCGGCCGTCAAAAACTGTTTGGTCCTATTTGATACACGCGGTTCCGGAAGCCTCAGGAGATAAGCGTACGTGCCGCCAAATGTATGCGCACAAGAACGCGGAGATGGATTCCCAGATTTCGCGAAAAGATGTAGTCACAGCGAGCGTTATTAGGAAAGCGGAAATAGAGTGCAGTTTCGTTGCAACTAGATCTTGGGGGAGTCGCATGAACCGGACTAACAAAAATTGTTTGATAATTCGGTCGTATCTAATGTGAGGTCAATGGCGCAGTGGCCAACAAGGTTGCCTCATGATTGGAATGGCCGAAGTTTGAATCCCGACCGTGGCAAGTATATGCAATATTGACGATCTCTAATGAGGGCGAAACTCGAGTCTAGTGCTTATTTCGAAAGAGGCTGAATGCGAAGAATATGATCAAATGTGAGTGATGTCCAACTCGAAATTAACCAACTCTCCGACCATCCAGCACACCATCGTCTTTGTTTAAATTGGCCGTGTGATAACCGATCAAACGCCTCACCAATGTCAAAGGAAATGGAGTCTGATATAAGACCATTATCTCTAGCGTACGTAAAGCTGTCCGTAAACAGCAGCATTTTGGTGAACCATGGGCTATTAGGTGAGAACCCGTACTGGGGAACGAAGACGAGCGTATTGTCCAAAAGGTAGTTCAGTGTAGCTCGTTCTAATTTTTCGCAAGAATATTCTTGAGGCAGATGGATCGGTAATTGCCAGGAGATTGCCGGTCGCCCGATTTATAAATAGGGTTAAACATATTCTTTTATTCCTTCGGAGGGATATCGATAGGATGAGTCCGCATCAATAAGTCGCGGTGAGACTGGACCTTCACGACGTGTGACGGCTTACGCATTTCCATAATATTTTGAGCTGAACTGGACAGAGTTACTCATTCCAGGCAGGCCAACAGGTAGAGGTCTGACAAACCACAGTATCCTGGATGGCGGTTGGAAGAAAAACGTAACATATCTGGTACACCGCCATCCACCCGCTGTCTTGCGGTACAGGCTATGGAGCCAAAAGCTTTGATTGAGAACTCTCATCATTCTATCTACGTCTGGGCGTTCTGGCAGTATCTCAGCCCACACACAACCATGAATCCTCACAACATAAACAATTTCATACTGCATCGACCGTCTCGCAGTATTAAACGGGTCGCCCTATCTGCTGCATACAGCATGGTGGGTACGCGAAATCATGATACTGCTGAACACCCCTCCCTACTGTCCTGTCAAATTTAACTCTCATTTCCACACGACCACCACTTCTGATAACTCTTCTGAAGGTCCCAGAACAGATAAAATTAGTCATAGTGACGCTATGCAGATAAGTCAGAGCAATAACCACCCACTCCCAGACCTCCCTCGTCATGTGTTTCCACCTAGATTGCAAATTAATATAGGTGCCTTCAACGGTCGTATTCTAAAACAGATAGGTCAACAGGCTGCATTTACGCGAACGTCAGACTCGTTGCACATCGATGTTTGCTGCATCTCGGAGACAAGAATCCACGACAGTAGTCAACGTATGGAATTAACACCACCTGCACTTTCTACGCGGTGCTGATCATACACTTCAGGTGACTCTCCGACCGCCATTACCGGTCAGGCTGGAGTAGGTATAGTCCTCAGAACGAAGGCCGCTGCCGCATTGATAGATTGGATTCCTGTTAATGGTAGACTTTGTGCCGTCCGCTTGGCAGGTTCTGTTAGGGTCAGTTCTAGAGGAAAAACTGTCAGAAATCTTTTCGTTGTGTCTGCTTATGCTC
>QNGE01004976.1:5534-33179 GCA_008508345.1 Paragonimus westermani | reverse complement strand
AACCACTTATGTATTGCTGTCTATGATGATGTTGATGATGATTGTGAAGTCGCGGTGAATTTGGCCCAAACCTTTTGAACTGCTGAGTTTTAATTAGATAGCAAGTCTCATACGCTATGCGCTAGGGATTTTAGAGTTTGAACTTGTTGGTTAGTTACTCTTGGAGATAGTCCCTCTCAGAGGCGATTGTTCCGGTGTTTCGAGCGACAGCTTACGATCCCTTATTAGTCAGCGACGTTATTTGCCTCAATATTAATCTCATCATCTGTTCGATGCAAGTACAGTGCTTAGAATGTGTTTTTTCATCTTCGGGGCATATGTTTGAAGGAGATGTTGTTTTTCTGCACCTTTCGAACAACTTTTACTACTCTTGAAACGATTGCGACAGAATCCCGATTTGCACTGTCTGCTCATTCTCTAAAATGCTTCGGCGTCTTCGGGCTCTTCGGACTCTCTGCTTGGTAACTAATCTCGCGATGCTGTCGGGAATCCAAAAATCTCTTTTGGAAGTGGAGAGCGGGAAAAGTTCGATACGAAATTGCACGGAATGTACGGTAGGTCGTTGTCATATACCACTTTTTATGTGTTAATAGTTAGAGGAATTAGGAGTGGCATCCACAAGCCGATCCCTCATACTATCAAAGCCGACCCCGTTGGAATCGCGGACCAACCGTTTTTCTGCAGGTTGCTGTATGCAGTAATAGAGCAAGTCAAAGACCAAGATCAAATGATGTCCGCGGCCTAAGGGGGCTTCCGTACTAATCTGAGCAGCGTAATGAGTTTCGTCTGTGGTTATGGGATCCAACAAGGAAGAAATCTCCCCGGACGACACGCCGCTGCGGACCCCACGTGTTGTATCCAATTCTTCTGTTGCCTAAGTAGTGACAAAACTAAGTGGAAGCTATTCCGTGGAAATTGTTTTGGGCGTTGCGGCCAAGACGCTTTTGGAGAGTTAAAATCATCCAAGTTAAGCAAATGGAGGAATGCTGATTATGATTTAACTTTAAAAAGTAAGGCAGATAAAGTCCAATCGTCCAGGGGCGAATTCAATGTTGACAGGTAGATAATTGTGGTGAAAATGTGCTCGTATCAAATATGAGTCTTCTTGTGTGCATCTGGCGACCCCGGCAGTCTCATTCGTTTATAAATCCTGGGGCTAGAATATATTGCACGAGATCCTTTTATGGGTGGATTTATTGGGAATCCAAAGAAAGTGTGGTGGCCCTTCCCATCTTCACGGTGTACTCTCTGGGACTTGTGAAACTTCACAGACGATTTGTTATCCCAGGGGGTTGACGCTGTCGTTCCTGATGCGATTGCTTGTTCTGATCTGATTAGGGACACTGGTCCCCTCTTAAGAGCTGGACTACGTGCGTATACGTTAACTTGCTATTCGTGGTCAGCCTTGATGCATAGCCTTGTTTCTGCTACTTGAGAGCACTTTTCTCGCTCTTGCAATGAGCGGTCCAGCGCGGCTCTCATTGAATCTGTATGGATTTTTCGGTTCGGCCGTTTTTCTCAGTACTTTCGCTATGCTAAACTTTGTGGTTAACGTCACAAATAGTCCCAGCGACTTTTTGGTGGCTTTTCAGCTGAGTCTGCTGGCAGAATTTATGGTCGTAATATCTGAAGCGTCTAACACCGCTTCGGCTTGTTCATCTAAAAACTATACGTTTGCAAATCGTTCCCATAACACCAGCCTCCTTGTGGTGGAAATCTCGATTCACCGATTATCCAAACCCTGACACAACGGAAGATCTGATAAACGGCCAATCCATATATCGCGTTAAAGATACAACATCAGGGTTGGACGGACGGTCCTAGTGTTATGCCTTCCGTTATTCGCCAAGTCATCTGTTCCGTATTCCACCAATTAACATACAGTTTATGATGTAGCATGTGCTAATAAGATCAGCCAATGACAGGCTGTGATTTCCTTAATAATGTCGTACATCCATGAATTCGGCGTCTCAATTCATGAATAAAAACTGCGTACTGCTACCAATACCAAGTCTTCGTATTAATCGCGTGGGGGGTTTCAATTCACGTACGATTCTTAGGGCTATTCGCAGTCCCTAATTCTGAGTGCCACACTCCTCTTTTGGGGTGCCTGTCTCTCAAACGCGCCGCGGCTTCCCCAGTTTGATCTTTGGACAAGCAACCGCCACATCTGGAAGAGCGAGCGCAATGTGCTCAGTCAGTGAACCCAGTCCTGACTTCACGTCAAAGAAAGCTTTCTGTGTTTCAACCAGAGCTTCTTCTACCGTAGCCACCCTTACTGTATTCTTAGGCGCCTTGTGGCCACGTTTAAACGTGTGTGGTCACTGCTTACTCGGGAGGGGCAGCACATGAGACACTATGGCCTCGAAGGGGTGCAAAGTTTTCGAGAAAGACAGCTCATACGGATTAATAATCTTCCGGGGAAGTGAACAGAGCGTCCCGGTTCTCCTTGCAGCCGGTACACTTAAGGCCGTATCGGTGTAGGTACTTCTGGCACTGCACACCGTTCTGAACAATCGTGCAGCAGCTGAAGCGACTACAAACACTGTTGTTGGGCCTTGTGCGTGTCATTATGTTACGGTCCGTGAACAAAGACGGCAGGTTTTAGGGGAAAAGAACTACAAGGCCAAAACACAGATACCAGATACCCAAATACTTCACTACGTGATGATTTATTGTGTTATTTGATAGCGAATAGCAGTAATATCATGTAATCTTCTGATGCACGGGACAATAGGCTGCGAAGGCAGAGGTGAACAGTGACAGCGAGAAAATTTGAACCAACTTTCGAGTTGCCTGCGCGCGGCCTCTCAAGCCATGCACATGGTTAATGCAAACGTAAACAAAAACGGCTACGACAACACAGCAATACGCTCCGCCACGGAGTTCAAATTTAATTCTTGCGCGCAAGCTGGTTCCGAGCGCGCGTTATAACGGTTGTCAACCCTTGTATTCTCGGAAAAATTGGGCTGGAGCCTGTCTTCCAAAGACAGAGTGGACCATCAGCTTCCAAGTTCCGATTGATAGACCAGGTCTGTAAGGGCCACATCGATTGCATCCCATGGGTTATCGTGGTGTTACGTCCTAAGTTCGTACGCCCAAGTTTCCCCCAGCCATATGTTAACGTGAATCGGAAGTCGCAGTGAATAGACGGCGAATCCGCAAACAGACTTTTGTTGATCTGCCTGCCGTTCACAAACGGAATTCAACGCAATAATTAGGGGCACAGGGTGTTGGACGTGATAGAGCCTTGAGCACAATCGCGCGGCAGCCACCAGAGAGGACGAAGTTCGACGGAAATTCCAGTCGACCCTCAGAATTCAAACAAGCGTCAGGTTGTTTAAGCTTTAATATCCTGGTGAATGTAGCCTGTGGTAGTAGAGGTGGTGCGGATTCATCGTGCAACTACCAGTAAAACTGCGATACCTACACCGACACACCGACTTTGGTGTTGGTGGTTTGTGGTGAATTTACAATCACAAGGCAGTGTGAACCGGCGTGGTATTACTGACAATGCAACTCTCACGTCGCAGATAGTGTAGGATTTTGGGGACGGTGAAGGTGATCTCACTACAAGGTTGACTTTCAGTGGCTTCAGTGAATTCAGCGATCAAACCATGAACTCGGTTCCATTCAGCTTGTCTGTTGCAATACCCAGTGGGTGCCCGTCGATCTAAAGGACAATAACCTAACACAGGGTATAACATCAATCTTCAGAATTACGGCAAGAACCAATGGGTTCAACTGGTCAGAGACAAAAGTAGGAAGCCAGAGTTTTTGAGAGTTTCATTTCTCCATGCGAAGAACCTCAAGTTTCTCAGAAATGGGTTGAAATGAGGAACAGGTCCAATATCCCAACTAGTGTAGTAGACGTTGTCCCAAGCTAGCATTCAAAACTACTACAGAGTTATTCAAAACATTATGGTGAATTGAAACATTTCAAACTTCACAAACGCGCAACAGGAAAAGCTGTCTGCATTCCAGTCTGCCAGACTGAACCTTTAGGGTTGGGCACCAACCGGCACGGGTGATCATGGGACTTCGTTGCCTAAAAGGTTGATACCCAGTCACCTCGAAACTGAGGATACTCTGACAGGCACAAGTTGTGGTGAGATCACCTTCGACGTCCCCAATATTCTAAAGTCCGCGCGACGTGTGAGTTGCCTTGCCAGTACCGATGCGCCTGTTCACATTGCCTAGTGAATGTAAATTTACTACAAACCACTAACATCAATGTTAGTGGGCTGGCATAGCTATCGCAGTCTTGCTCGTAGCTGTATATTGAATCCGCAGCATCTCTACTGCTCTAGGTTACATTCACTAGGATAACGATGTTGAGCTATCACCGTTAGGAATGCCACTTAACCAGCCTAACGCTTGTTTGACTTCTGCAGGTAGAATGGAATTTTCCGTTGACGCACTCTTCCACTCTGGCGGCTGCTATGCGGTTGTGCTCAAGGTGCTCTCACGTCCAGCTCCCCAGCACCCCTGAATTTTTACGTTGAAGTCTGTTGCGAACGGTAAGTAAATCAATAAATGAAGTTTGTTTGCAGATTCACCGTTATCTCCTTGCGACTTCCGATTCACGGTAGCGTAAGGTTGGGGAAACCTTGGGCGTACAAATTCAGGAACTAGCACTAAAAGTTTACATATTTCAGTCCTTCATCATACGGCTTAGTTCACAGGACCAGATTGCCTCCGCAGCACGACCCTGCGCACTCCACTGCAAGCCGATTCCCCTTTTGGAGATATGGTGACAAGATCACATCCCCATTCTCCACATGCTGTCTAACAATGCCTTCATGGAGAAGCTGGTAGAACTGAAATCGAACTGACCAAAAAACCTTTCAATATTGCCAGGGTGTTGTTAGCCTATTTCAGGGTTCACATGGCTCGAAAAAGTGTGCGGAACAAGATTTTCTAAGTTCTCTTGACCAAAGGTGTCTGAAGTAGGTGCCCGCAGAAGTAACAATTGGCTTCAGATGGCTGCGAATGTGCATAACTTCACAATTCTCAGCATTGAAGTCAAACCAAATCAATTGAGACCAGTAGATTAGAATGTTAAGTTCTTCGTGTAATGCGAAATAATCGGTGGTAGTTTTGACGGCGAACCAAATTTTGACTTCGGCAACAAACCGTAGTAACGGGAAGTTGATTGATGAAGGGAGGTCGTTGATAAATAAATAAAAATAGTACCTGGCCGAAAGTTGAAACTTCGGTACTTCACTGAGACCAAGCTTGCAGGTAGAGAATGCGTAATTTGTATGCACCATGTGCAGACAAATAGCAGGATACGACTCAGGCCACTGAAAGAATCTGCCCTAAACTTCATTACGAGGGAGATTGCCGATTACAACACCGTGGTCCACGCGATCGGATGCATTCGAAAATTCGGGATGTACGACGTCAATTTCATTACCTTGATTAGCTGTTTTTGGTCCATTGATCGATGGTTACCAACAGATTTGTGGCATAAGAAAGACCTTCGCGGAATCCGTACATTTGAGAACCCATGATAGGTGAGATACTTGAAAAGCCCGCCGCACACAAGCACTCCTGAAATTTTTGAGACGCCTGATATCAGTCCAGTTGGTTTTTAATCACTGGTAGGGTTACGCCCACCATCTTCGAAAACAGGTGTGATATTGGGGAAATTCCAGCGTCGAGGCGCGCATTACCTCACCAATTTACTCTTGTCACACAGGGCCTATCTAGGGTTGGTGGGAATACAGCGATTGAAGCTGGTTGAGTGAAGGTAGTTTGGGACATTGTTAACCATAGTCAAAAAGGAGATCAGGAGCAGGTAAGTTGTAATCGACCTAGTGGGATCGTAACATTGTCGCGTCCACCATAGGAGGTCCTCACAGAGTTTCAGGTTCTTCGGCGTCCTCTCGTGAACCGTAGCCTCAACGTTTCGTGCAGATGGTAAATGGTTAACCCGCAGTGTTCACTGCATGCAATGTTCAACAATGGAACAAGAAAACTTCGCTCGGTTTTCACCTCTACTATGTCCAAAAAATGAAGATTTCTTTTCCAGGAAATCTTCATGCCAGCGCCCGATCTAGGTAAGGCCATCTGAAATTAACTGGATAAAAGTGAAATATAATGCTGATACGATTGAGGTCCACACACCCTGGGAATCGCACTGGCCTTCGCTGCTCTTGACCACGTCGGTTCTGGGGGCTTGGCTCCGTTGAGTTTGGCAGAGTCACGAATGAAGTCAAATCTATAGAAGCGTTAGACAGTATATTAGCCCTGAGAGATGCTGCTAATCACGATTCATCCTTCACATCAGGTACCTCTATAAAAGCTGACTTTAGTCTGTCGACAGAGAAGACCTCGCTTTCACCATTGCGCCCCGATTCGAATAACTTATGACCAGTAAGTACACGAAACGGTCCTGCATGAGGCGGATGCAAAAATCGTCTAGGTGTAACGGCACATACCAAAACTTTAGAAAAATTGACTTGCTGATCTACGCAGTTTGGCGTCGTCCGTCCACATCGCATCAACAGCCGAAGCCATCTAATGTGCTGGGCTAACCACTCACCGTAGTTTGCAAAGTTAACGGGTCCTGTTTCTCGTGGGGTGACCAATATTTCGGGGAAAAGTAAGGAGCACCCATGAAATGCCTGGGCTGGGGCGGTATGTGAGTTGGCCTTCAGCGTGTTCTAAATACCTAACAAAACCAATGGCAGAAATTTACGCCACGAAGAGTTGGTGCCAGCGGGCGGGGAACTGCTGGGCCGAAGAAAAACCGTTCAATTTACTCGTTTTCTACCCGGTGGTACATCCTAACGCGTTGAAAAGTGACGTGAAGACTATATTAGGTGTTCTTTGGTTCGTGGTCACCGCAGCTGGACAAAAAACGAGGTAACCCGACCTTTCAATAGCGCCCATGCGATAGTTTCTGGCAAACAATTCGGAATTGGCACAGCATCTGGCCAACTTGAAAACCTGTCTATACATATCAGGATACCCGCACGCCTATTCGGGGGAGGGCAAGCGTTTGACCAGGTCAGCGTGCACATGATAGGAACGCTCACCAGGAATTGTAAAAGTCCCCGCTGGGACACGCACGTGGCGATTAATTTTGGACCTCCGGCAATTGACACGCTGTTTGGCTCGTGTGTGGATGTCGTGATTGACATTGCACCAGACGAAGCGCCCTGTGACACGTTTGACTGTTGATCTTATACCAGGATGAGACATGCACTACGTTTTGAAAATTCAATGGCGGAAAGCCAAAGTAGTATTGGGCGAGGGCTGCCTTGTGAAGTGTCACTAATAATCCTCCCTTCCGGTGAATTCACGCAGACGCATTCTGGTTCAAGTGAAGCTAACAGACGGATCGTTGTCCCGTGCAGCTGTGGTTGCTGGCAGGTTGACTGAAGTTTCTACTCTGTTCCTTGTGACACTGAGGGCCGGAAGAGCACAGAAGACTGGGTTCTCAATACATGAAGTGTGACGGTTATCGGTGGTGAACTGAACGATATCAACCAGATGTCGGGTCTCTGTGGGTGAATTCCTGTCGGTTGTCGAGCGTGAGATGTATGTTAGCGACATGAGGTCTGTGAAAACGATGAAGCCCCTACTATCAGGGACACGTCGAAAGCTGTGGTTACCAAAGCACGCCGCCGACATTTCCGGTCCGCAAGCCCCATATCCCGATCCGGTTTGCTGCAAACGCCCAGAGAAGAGGGTTAGTGAGCACCAGTCGTCACCGAGTTGCTGCCACAGGAACGCTCCTACATCTACATTTGATTTACCTACAAATAGCGCTAAGTAAGCAGACAAATGATGATGTGACCACGTTGACACGATGGCGACTGCTGCTCTTAAATTACCGAAGCTTCTTTTTATGGCAGTCGTGAATAGAAATTAGTGTACATCACCTCTCAACTTTCGTCTTCCGAGTTGTTGCTACAAATTTGGAGATACCAGTCAGATCAATGATAGAGCGACTCATACGGCGTTGTTGTTAATAAAGATCTTACCGATTCAGCAATGTAGCGATAAACCAATGAATCCAAATACTCGAAACAAGTTTTGGTCGTGATGCCACGGCACTGCTGAACAAATTGTCAAAGTGAATAGTTGGACAACTTCGACAGTATCAATCGACAGAATGTTTCAAGGGGCTTGGTGAGGATTTGGTGACGAACAGGCAAAACGAACTATAATTACGTAGTAAGGCACTCATAACCAAAAGAGCTTTCCCAAACAGTCGACAGGTTGAAAAACAATGGGGGCGAGCCTAGCTCCTAAGAGAGGGACGCACGCACCACTTAAGCGAAGTACAGTGACCGCCAGTTGCCTATTTGCTCCACCATAAAATTGGTACGCTAAAACAAAGTCGTCTGGGTCGAGGTCCAGTCGACGTACGGCAATATGGGAGGCTGAACGTACAGGGACAAACACCTCAGAGGTCGGGGTCGGTCGGATTTTCAAGTGATTATGACTCAGAAGCTGGAGTACCGCGCCAAAATCCGGAAGCGACTAAAGTTTGCTCACATAATGACGATTCCGCTCAGCTCTGGTTCCCAACCTGACTTGTTACTTAGTCAAAAGACTCTAGGCCCTAAGTTTATCAGGCTTAGGGTGAGACACCAATCCAAAGACACTACTATGCAATGGAAGCCGTTCTCCATGACTCACACAACTTCAGCTTTCTGAATGTCCAACATTAAAGGACGTTTTTGACTTGGAAGGATCGAATTTGTGGAGGAAAAGTGGTAGTCTGTGCCACCTTTGGTTGTTAGCCGTTTAAGACCCACGCAGCTCCATAGATGGTTGGCCACCTAATGGGGTAGAAGCATTCGTCTCTGGTGTTGTTATGAGCGTGTGGGTTGGTCTCTTCGTGAATGCTCCTCTCTCTTTGAGAGCGGTTATCTCTCCTGTCTCATGTGAGGCCAATGGCGCGCTGGTCAGCACGGCTGCCTCATGGAAGCGTGGACGGAGTTCTAGTCCCAGCTGTGGCAAGTATTTGCATTGCAGACGAGCTCTAACGAGAGCAGAACTCGAGTCAAGCGCTTCTTTTTGAGAGAGAGACTGGGTGAAAAGTCTATCTAATTGCAAAGGCTGCGTTCGGACATGGGTGATATTCAAATCGATTAGGCCAACTGATTCTTTTCCACAAAGCTTCCATCTCCCCAGTTTTTTCACCTTTTCTTCGACCCTCCCCATCGTTTGTCCGGTTTTTCCCTCTGGTGTCACCGTGAGATTTTCGTTGTTATGGTTTACTTACGATTCTTTACTTTTGTACAACTTTTTAACGTCATCTTTGCATGCCGTGAGAAGTGTTTAAAATGAACTAACAACCGAATAAAAATTTGTGCACGCACGCCAGTCTGTTTTTATACCCGTGGCGCAGTTGTTCGACAATACTACACGCAACTCTAACCCAATTTTTCAACTCCGCTGTGCTCCGCACATCGTCGAAGCCTCGACCGCGCCTTGGTCATTCACGGTTACCCCAGAATATCCTTGCTTCCCGGATACCGGTAGTTTGGAATATTGTGGTGGTCATCTTGCACGCCCGCTCTGAGAACTCTTTGATAGCTGTAACTTACTGAAACATCTGTAACTATCCTGTTGCATCCGTTCGTTTTGTTGTCACCGATAGCCTAGTGAGGTAGGCCTTTGGTTACTTGGGCTTTTGTTAGACTCATTCTTGACATATACATCGCTCCTCTCTTTAACTCTTCTGTCCTTGGATTTGCTATAGTTACTGCATGTTTCCGTGCCCCCTCTTCATTCTAGTAATGGTGGTATCTTGTTATTTTTTCATTGTTCATTTCTTCGGATTCCGCTTGGTGTGTGCAATGTTGCCCACAGTTTTCAACGGCTACTGGACCAGGCTGCTCGTGACTGTTTTTGTTCGTTTGTCTCGATGTTGCGCTGGCTGCTAGTCAAAATCACTGGAAACAGGAGCAAGCTGTCCTTTTTTCGCGCTTTCGCCCAATTCGGAAACATTATTACTTTTCCCGACTGTGATCTCAGTGTTGATTTAATGGGTTTTTGAAGCCTTTTTATTTAGTCCGTGGGTAATAACCGCTGTACAAAAAGGTCAAATCGTTGTGGGTTTCCCCTCTTCCTGATTCCACTGAAATATCGGAAGTTTCGTTGGTATGGTCAACTACTCCCGTCATTATATATCACATGGTTCGCACACTTCGAAACCACTAACCAACCTCCCACGAGGAACAAAGGAAGGCATTTTCTTTGCTTCTCAAGCGCTCCATGTGTTCAGCAGTGACAAGCAAGCGTTTACCGAAGCCATTGATTTGTCGCATTCAAATATAGACCCTAACGCTCAAATGTTTGTTCAGACAGATGCTTCGGCAAACGCAGTTGGTGGAGCTTTCCAGAAGCCACCCAACAAATAATTACAACCCATCTCGTTATTCTCCTAGAAATTCCCCCTGCTCAAGCTAATTATGATACATTTGCTAGGGCAGTACTTGTGATTTACCTGCCAATTTTATATTTCAGACATTCGTTAGAAGGCCCATTTCTCTTTTTTTCCGACTGCCCGCACTGCCAACTCCCCGCCGGACAAAAATCCCCGGGTGAAATCCGTCATCTGGATTTCACCGTGCAGTTTACAACGGACACTAGTCACATTCTGAGATCTGTCAGTGTCATCGCAGGCACTTTCACCAGATTATACACTGATGCGGTTCCAACTTCGTCTGATGTAAGCCTGAAGAAACTCGCGGTATCACAATTGAGCGGCAGAAGGCTATCTCATCCAGGAACATTCCACGTTGTCTAAGGTCCCCCTCCCTCAGCTTTATTCCAGCGTCATGTGCGACGTACTTACATCTGATCCACCGACTTGTCATCGACCCTTGTTTGATTTTGTACATCTGCCCACACCATCCAGCTTACGAGCCACCCTCAAACTCATTTCTCAGCGCCAAGTTGTGACCTGGTATAAAACCGGATATATGCATTGAAACCAAATCCTGTTTTTACTGTTAGCGTGGCAAAATACATCATGTTGCCTCCTCGCATGGCAATATTCACTGCAAAAAGATCTCGTTCCACACTTGCCCATCCACGTACTGCTCATCCATTTTCAGCTTAATGGTACGCCTTTCCTGATTCATTCGTTGGCCAATGACTGCTCTTATACCGGATACCACAAGTGACATTATTTTTCCTTCACTAGGTGGATAATATCGGTGTACATCCTGTGGTTATTATAGACGGAAGAGAGTAATTCCGCCGCCACTATCTCTGCGATTTGACATGTATAACTAGTTGTGGACAGACTGAACTAATTACATACCACTTCTCTTCAAGTGGTCTAGTGGGGCGTTTCCGTCGAAAACGGATGCATCACTAGCTGCGGAACCCTTGAAGTATATTCCGCCCTATCTGTAAAGAATCAGACCAAATCCAAAGGAAGACATTGAAATCACTGCAGTAGAACTAGGGTATGGATCAACTACACAAATACCCGGTGAATTTTTCCAAGTCATTTTGCCAGACTGATCCAGCGAAATGCGTTCAACATACTCGAAAGCGCGTGGAATACCTTCACTCAGTCTTCATGTGGAATTATGCATGGAAGTAATATTCGGAATTGGTGAACTTCGGACAGCCCTTGGAATTGAACTCGAACTGAAGCCTTCCACATTAGTAACAAGGGGAAGGCGTCGTACTGGCCGCAGTAAGCAGTTCACATTCATGGGACGAGGAGCCAAGTTTACGGATGTACAACGACACGAAGGACGACACAGTCTGTCACCGGCTGATCGCGTTAGTACATGCAATACAGCAAACTGTAAGTTAATTGGTGCAATATAAAACAAAGAAAGGCGTAACAACGAGGCTGTTTGTCCAATCCAAATGTAGCATATTAAACGCGGTGTTTGGGTTGGTCTCCCGTTAAATCTTCTACTGTGATGGGTTTTGGATAAGCAGTGAATGGATTAAATATTTATCACAATGGCACAGTCGTTTTTCCCGTGATTTAACTAAGCGCACTGATGTTGTTCTGATATGACTCAACTGAGCGATCACTGCGACCACTTTACTCTGAACCATTCGGAGTTACGTCATGCTAGTATACTTACGTCACTATTGGTAGGGCTGGAAAATGTGCCACCATCAAAATTGACCGTATGAAGCTGCCTTATATGAACAGCGTTCTGATACAACCAACAAAAAAGCTATCACAGCAGTTTACAATGAGTCTCCCATTCCCACACCTCACAAAGTCCCTGCAATGCGTGCGAGTAGACCGCCCAGCGGTCAGCCGCCATTCAGCGCACTAAATCTTCCCCGCCCCATTTAACCACCCCCACAGGCAGGCATATTAACTTGCCTGCCGGTCCCTGTTGAAGTGTTTCACTTTTGGGCACCATTCTTTTTTCGAGAGTCAAAGCTTGCATCGAATGCACTGAGAAGGGAATATTGTGGTATTTTTCACCGTTTTACAGCCATGAAAAAATGGATCACTGTTAATAGTGACAGGTGTTTAATCCTCGGAAACTTGTCAACGAAATAGTTCGCGGGGCACTTTTAACAAGTGGCGAATCGCCGAAAAAAGAAAAACAAGGGGTTTTCTTTGCGACGATCGCCTACGGTACGCAGCAAGTAAAGATACATATGATTGTGTTACAGTAAATCTGGATGTTTCCGCCTTGAGTGCTCGTTACATTCGTAAAACAGCGCTGTGGAACAGGGGGACGACGCCCTTTCGAAATAAGATCCCCAACGATATACCTCCAACAGAAGACACCAGAATAAGGCCCAGTGAGATATGCGTATGGCTCACACAATCGAAAACCAGAATAAAGCCAACAACACCGTGGCATGTTGCGTTACAATCGTTTGACTCTAAATGCACGCGTTTCATGTCACTTGATATCACTGCGATTAAACAAGAATCTTTTATATGCAAACACGCCGTTGACATTAGGAATAAATGTACTTAGGTCAGCAGTGCAGAGAAAAAGGAGGTTGATGTCAACAGTGGTTAGGTGTGGTAAACATCTGGTGACCAATGTAAGACACTCTTGATGCACTCAAAAGACGGTTGACTGTCTCTACTAGACCTTATGCTAGGCCAAACTGTTTCGTCCATTTACTCCGTGTCACCGACGTCACGTCGTCGCTGCACCTGAAAAGTTTAGTCTCCACTTCGTGTCATGCATTCAATTTTGGTCGAAGTGGGTAAAAATAATGTAGTTCCTCTAACCTGGCCGACCAATAGAAACATGACAGCTGACGGCGCATTGTCTCGTGTTTGAGGAAAATGGGTCTCTGGAGGAAGGTTTTTCACTGGTCATTGCTGTTGGACAACTGGCTGGTGGCTGGAAAGGCTGTCACTGTGGGCACAAAGGCAGAAGATTTCCTCAAATAGTCACAGTCATGCTCGCGGCAGCACATATCGGACCTTATCGAATTTACCGAAACATTATTGGCACACATTCTATAGTTGCATCCAGGCTGATCACAAGCAAGGATTGGAAAGTGCCAAAATCGTTTCAGGGGAATACATGAACACATACTGAAGTAATTAAGAGATTTTAAGCCGAGTAGTATGGCCGGAACGTAGTAGCACAAAGTATGATCGAGAGGTTCCCGAGCCAGGACTAGGTGGCTGGTTCATTTCGGTCGTGTTCGCGTCGCGCAGAGGATGTTAAATCTAAAGATGAGCAATTTTATGTGGTTTGCCAGTTTTCAGTACACACAACTTGTGGGGAGAAAAAAGGTGACTAATTTTCCATCCGCCAGGAAGAGTCACCTCGATTCGGTTTGCACAGATAAGAAAGCGCTCTAAACGCACTACAAGGTACATATAAGACCACTCCTCTATTATGTGGATCAGGCCGCGTACATCGGCCTGAACAGAAACACATTAGCTGCCGAGTGTGTACGACGCATGGTTTCGAAACTAGTCACAGGCTTAAGAAATTTCATATACGAGTCCCGGCTAGAAATTCTTGATTTGTATCCACTCGAATTGTACTGACTCTGCGATGATTTAATTCTCACACACTTCATAGGAGTAGATCTTTCAGAACAGTTATTCACTGTGGCGAATGACGACGGCCAGCGAGGACATAACAGGAGGCTTCTCAAGCGTCAACATTGGGTCTTCTTTAAGTAGCAGTTCTTTCCTTATAGGATACTGAACCTTCGGAACAGCCTTCCTTCTGAGGAAGTTAGCAGCGCCTCTAGAGATCGCCTTAAACCAGCGCTTGATTCTCATTTATGCGGGCAATCATTCTCTGCTTTAGTCGGGCTCACATATTAAGTGCTCATTGCAATAAGCCACTTTTTTCCATGTACGCAATTATCAGGTACGAAAATCAAAAGATTGTTTAGGAGAGAGCAAATCTTTATTCGACGAAATGTACAAGTGGTCTCTGGTAGTACCACAAATGGCATCGATATGCCGACTAGCAAGAGAAGCTAGAGACCGACCGTCGACGAGCGAGTAATCTGAAAGAGTGTGACGCGTGCGTGTTTCGGGTTCGTGCCACAGTCACATCACATGCAGGCAAACAATCGGACGGCATACATTACGACAACTTTCTCAATAGCTGGGTACAATATGTAACTATGAGTTTCAGTACTATTTTTAACATCATACCTCAGGCAGACCAGTGAAATCTTTAGGTAGCTACAATGTTCTTGGTATTTTCTCTATAGTGCTCAATCAACCAAAATATGATAAAACCAAAAGAAGCTGTTATGGTAACGGATGTACACAAAAGGTAAACATGCAAGTAGAAGGAAGACGTATACGTAATGGAATGTCTCGCACGAGTCGAAATCCGTTAAATTGGATAAGCCATCAAGGAGAGAATAACAGCGCCGGAGGATAGATTCGGGCAATTACCGACGGATTTTCCCGCATGCACCGTGTTACGAAGGACGTTAGACGTTTACGGATCGGAAGACAAGCGGGGCTGGGAAATTTCTTCTTGCGATTACTTCACCAGCCCAAAAATCGACGCAAATGGAGGGAATGCTGGCTGTCAATTTCAAAAAATTGTAGTGCCCTGCTAGCACACACTAGAGATTATTCAGGGATATTTTACGACAGTTTCGGGACGAAATACGCTCGGCGTTTGATTAGTGTGAAGTTAAGGGATGAATTACGTCAACCTTGGGATAGAGTAAGGGTACGTTTTTTGACCACTAAGGAAGCAACAAGAGTGAACCTGAATAATATGCTGCGTGATTGATTTTCCTATAAGTACTTGTCTCCATGACTGTATTTACACGAGAACCGAGAAAAAAAAACTTCCGCATATACCAAATCACTCATTGTACGCATAGGCGTTTTCTCGTTTGGCTACACAACAACGCACAACGCATTCAATTTCATCATATTTGAATTACATTTGATTTTTCTTGTCAGGTTTCTACGCTTGCTACCATTTTATCGTTCGGTTTGAAGATGTCTGATAATCAGCAATCTGAACAAAACGGGAGTTTATATCAACGAACGTATATTGCTTTCAGTGGGGTATACAATTACCGGTCAGTCGTTCCACTATTTATCGTCACGTCCGCCGTGCTGTGGAAAGTTCCCACGCTAGCAGTTTTAACGCTGGGCGCCCAGTTCGTTATAAGGTGTTTGTAAATGCTTCCTTTATGTAACCGACAATGTTGAATGTTCCCGAACAAGCGGAACAGTGTGAATTGTTGCAGGAAACCCGTGATGCTGAGAATGCCTAGTTTATGTTGTCGAGCAATCTTGTCGATCGGCTTCGAGATCCGGTTGTTTCAAGTGGTACTCCCAGAGTGCAAGTCAATAAGCTGTTGCAACTTCTCAGGGATAAGCCGCCTGAACTGCCGCGGGATGCAGGAACACTGATGAAAACCCTGCGAACTTCGTTGATACGTGACGTGCATCCTGGTGAATATGCACATTTCGGTTTGGTTAATGGCATTACACAAGCGTTGGCATGTCACCATTTGCGGCTTGTCATTGGCCAAGTCGTGAAAGTAAACTTTATGGCCTACCTTATGCCGTATGTGCGAGCCGTTTGTGTCGCAATCCTTCATTATTGGCGTCTGCGGTGGAAAGGCAAACCGGAGGACGCCAACTGTTATCTTCTTGACGTTGTCAACGAACTGTGTGGTGTGCTATCAGCAGGTCTACAGTTTGCGGGGACCAACTTAAACGTAAACCTTAAGGCCACCATTTGTGATACACCGGCTAGTTCGTTTGTTAAACGAATACGTAGCCATTGTGCTAACTACAGCTGTGATAAATGTAAACATAAAAGACTGCACTTCAATCGCAAGGCAACGTTTGCTCTACATGACGCTTCCACAATAACCGATGCTACTTTTCGAGGCTCACGTTCGGCAATCGCCTCTCCCTTCTACTCCCTCCCCATTAAATTGATACGTGGTTTTTCCAAGAGATTCAATGCATTCTCTGTGTTCGGGTGTGGTCGGTCGTTTGATCAGCAAGTGGACCTCGTGGTCTATGTCACAGAACGCCCTCATTAGTTCTCAAGCGATTAACCGAATAAATGCTAGAATGCTGCATTGTCAAACAAACTAGACTTGTGATTTCCCCTGCAAATGTCGCGAGTTTCTTGACTTCAAGCAGTGAGAAGAAACAAAATGTATACAAGTTTTGCTTTATTTAGGCCCTGTTATTTTGAGGGGTATTTTGGATGATGCGAAGTATGAAAACCTTTTAGATATTTCTGTAGCTATTCACCTAGTTTGTCATCCCTCTTTCCGCCTCGTTAATCATGACTTCTCTAAGCAGTTCATCAATGTATTCATGTTCATTTCTGCACGGTTGTATGGTCAAGGTGAGATGGTGTATAAGGTACATTCGCTTGTTCATCTTGCTGACGATGATATAAACCACGGTACCCTGGACCAGTTTTCAACGTTCGCATTTGAAACATCCATGTACAAGATGAAATCTGCGGTTCATGGTCCAACCAAACCTGATAATCAGGTTTACAGGCGTTGGTCCGAACGTATACCCGTTCTCGATATGAGCGATGGTGCTACCTAGCATTCAAATATCGGTATGCCTGTAAACATCCCAGCACTTCATCACTGTCAACATTTTATGGAGGATAACCTTTTGGTTACAAATGTTGCGTCTAATAACGTAGTGATTGTTGACAACCACTCTTGCCGCATTGTAAATATACTTCACCCTGATACTTCCGATTGTACAGTTCAATATAACCTCTACCGGAAACCTGTAAAGCCCTTTTTACTCAGTCTACCGTCGCAGAATTTGTGTGTTTATAGAGACTGGACCCAGCGAGGATATTTCCACGGCGCCCGTATTGCGAACGCTATATGCACACTTCGTTTGTATGCCTATTTTACACTCCTATACGTAAGTGTTCACTGTACATTCCTTTCATCATTGTAAACCCTGTTTGTTAATAGATAAAACGTTTCCGTTTCAGATGTACTCCGTCGTAGTTTTCGATTAACAAGTTGAGGAATTTTGCGCTGTCCTCAGTTCATCATGGATAAACGATGGTATTGCAAATCGGTCAAGTGTGTCCGGCCCCTCATTCGGTAGAAATGTCCGACCTCACCTAGCACCACCATCTGGCTCCTCGCGATTTTCTCTGACTGTTGTCTTCAAAATGAGTGGTTTTAGCAACTTTAAATCATTGTTTTCAGATGATTATTTGAAAGCTAGGCACTTGGCCAAAATGGCAGAGAGTACATCAGGCCTGGGCTCTTCCGATATTACTGTTAAGACGGTTGAGCGTTTCCAGCACATCAGATACTTCATGTGTTTTTGCTTCAAAATATGTTATTAGCAGGCCCTCCAGACGGCTGTTGCCGTTGTAATTATCTGACGAATCCGAGGCCCCCTTACACAGCAGCAACATAGGACAACCGCTGTGTGTACTGATCGAGTTGATCCAAGCCGACTCCCTCAGCCCATTATGACTGTTCATTATTACAGACCGTCACCTTTAACGTCCAGTCAGATGACATCCTACAAATCTGTCAGACCACTGTCTTCCCCAAGTGTTATTTGCTCACGCACACGGGCTGCCCTTTATACTTTCACCCCCATGACAATGTCTCCGTTGTACGTTCTACTGAAATGTCTCCGTCTGCGACATCCTCACAGATGGGATAGTTTTCAACCCCAATATCTCCCACCTAATTATCTGCCCCTTCGCTGTCCTTGTCACCGCCATTCTCAAAGGATGTCCCTTCACTGACTGCCTCCAGCTTGTATGTGGATACAACTGTCCCCGTTCCGAAGGAATTTTCGAACACGCTGCTGTGGCAACAGGCAAACGTGTTGATGACCCTGAATAATGTTGTGAAAGAGTTAGCGTTCATAAAAGAACGTTAAGACAGTCGTCGAATGATTGCAGGTTCCTCTGGTAGACAAGATGAGCGTGACATAAGTGCTCACTTGTTTCCCTTCCAGACTGTTGCACGGTTCGAGGAACTAGAGTCTGATTCAAAAAATCAGCCACACAGAAAGGTTGTGGTGGGTCAATTTGAACTATAGTTACTGTTCTTGATGGATTATTTGCGTAGGTTGAGTGACATTCCGGAAGGCAACTTGTTCGTCAGTTCATGAGGGAAGTCACAGGCACCGACTTGGCGCTGCACATGGCTTACTCTGGTGGAAGAGGACGATAGCGTTCGACGGTTCCACATTGCGACACGCTATCGAAGGTTAGTGTCAATGTTATTAAAGTCTCAAAGGGACGCAGAAGTGCTACTGGCGAAGCCTCTCTACTCAGAGACCAAGAGAGAAGACGAGCACGTAGATGAAAATTTGGTTTCACAACGCCCGAGGCACAAGAGGAGTAAGGAGAACATGAAAAAATGAAAGCAATTAAAGTAAACATGCCACCATGTATCACGTTGATATTTGCGAAGATGAGATGAATGATTTGCGTCGATAACCCACAGACAACAGCATCGTGCATTCTGGCGCTTGCGTGTACGTAACATAGATCGATGAGTGATATGGTATTATATCATATTGTAAATATACGTATATCGCTGAAACACAACTGCAGGCGATGCAGGGTATATATATCTATATGTATATATATACCATATATATACCACATGGCGCCCGCGTGTACATAACACATGCTTTTCAGCTTAACGGTGACTACAAACTCCATAGACCGACAAATGATATAATATTATATTATATTGCAAGTATATGTATATAGTTTAGGCACAACTGCAGGTGGTGCATTATATATATATATATATAACACCATGCATCAATTTGAGGCGTGTTTAACCTGAATTGTCAACCTAATGCGGACATTTTTGACCGTATACTCTTTGTCATAACATTTTTCGTCTTGTTCTCCCTGATTTCTGCCCTCACTTCAGGCGCATTCCATATCCCACTGTTCAGCCAACATACGACGTTGTACTTGGTGTCGGCTCACTGTTCGGTAGGACCGTTTCCGTAGTGTGTTTTGTTACAGCGTTAAGACCTATGGTTCACAGCAAACTGGACCAGTCTTACGGCGATTCGGGATAATTTACGTCGTTTTTGGAATATTTTATGGCAATTCGTGATAATTTACGCCGTTTTAGGATACTTAACGGCTGTGCTACAGTGTACAAAATGGACCAATCGGATTAAAGGTGCGCTACACATTTAGTGTAATTTCAGGTTCTGTGTCAAAAACGTTATTCATCTCTAACACACTCTCGCATTGGTCAATGCAGATCATATTGGGTTTTCGTGTAATCTAAGTCTAATTCTGTTAGCAGGGTGACGCTTCCAAACAGGTGTGCAGATACAGTTAACGAAACGATGTATACAAAAGCATACAAAATGAGTTGCAAAATATAACTGTGAACTGCGGACACTGTTACTGTAACCCTCAAGAGCAATGCTACGCCCTGTTTTCTGTTATTACCTTTCAGACCAACAGACACCTGCTTGACACTGAGCAAGAAAATCCGACTGGTTCCGGCGGGGACCCAAGGTCCCCAGGGACCTTCGGCCTCTGTCTGGAACCAGCGCATCAATCGCTGAATTCACATGGACGTCACCAACACATCCAA
Source organism: Paragonimus westermani (assembly GCA_008508345.1). Lineage (NCBI taxonomy): Eukaryota > Metazoa > Platyhelminthes > Trematoda > Plagiorchiida > Troglotrematidae > Paragonimus > Paragonimus westermani. The sequence goes on along the minus strand of QNGE01004976.1, from coordinate 13,136 downwards.
CCAATCAGACTAGTTTTCACTGCCGCTGACCACCTACCGTTATTAGGAGTGTACATAGTGCAACGTTGCACTATGCCACCGCGACCTACGTATATCACTTTGATGGGTCCATCAAAGTAGTAGTCGTAGATTTGTTAAACGTAGCTCCACGCGGGTGTTTGGAAGATTTGAGGATTAAGAAGGCTAGCAACTAATCACCACAGTATCGGGAACTCGATCGAATTGACCGACGGGTAGGTGGGTATGCACTTGGCACTCATCGGCTAACAGTTTAGAACGCCTTTCTTGAGGAGATTCAAAACAAAGTTCCAATGGGCATCGAGCTAAAAGAACTTGACAGGGTTTGGAAGCAAACCGTTTATTCTGGCGTAGGATTATTACACATGGTCCTGAGTGGTTCTTAGGACAGGGTTACATAAGAAAATCCATAGTACGGTTTTTCTGAGCGCCCAATGCGTTTATCCAAGAATCTTGAGTATTGTTAGAGACGGTTCGAAGTGAACTACGCCACTGATTGCTGTCTGTAACATTTCGTAAGGTATCCTCTAAAAACGTCGAATGTAGGCGGGCTTATTACGAAAGCATTTCTCAGCTTCATAAAAGTTACGAATTCTTAAGAATGTACCAGGGTATAGCCCGTAGTTTGGGTAGTATGAAAGGAGCATCAGATTGTCGGAGTTCGTAAATACTCAGTTAATACCCGTTACAATGTACCTGACGTTGTATGCCTTATATATTTAACCACGTCCATGTGCCCTGACCATGTAACTGTAGCCAACATCGTTTATTCTCGGCAGTTTTTCTTCAAACATTGCTGGAAATATAAGGTATTTATAAATTCCATAGTAGTTATCTCTAACATTGTCTGGGACCAACAGAACCAGTCAAAGATGTAAACGTAAAATAAAGTAAGATGGGCTCCAGCCCACTCAGTTGCCCTCAAAAGTGCACCAAACGAAAAGTCCTTGGAAGCCTCTATTACGTTGAACAACCCTCGAAAGGGTTCAAGCGAGACGACCCTGAAGGGTCGAATAATAGGTGAATCGTCGGGGCAAGCATTCGCTGTGCGCATTCAGTTGCAAGATTGAAGGAAGTGGTGCTTAGCCCGTATCAGACCTTTTATGACAGGCGTACGCAGAAGCATGCATATGGGACGGTCGAGTGGGAGACACGGTCGGAACCGAGGTCCTCAAAAAAGCCACACGATTGGTAACCACTACGCGTTTATCCGGGAGGATCTCTTACGTCGTCGGTAACGGCTTACCGCACCCTGAAGGCCTGCTCTAATATACTTCCGCAACTCGAAAACCGAAGTCTGGAGTACCACAGCTATGATACAAAGGTCGCGATAGTTTTGGAAGAATCACGTTAGCGTTTTCGGCCATACCTTGTCAATTTATCATATTCGAACTGTCGATGTTAGCACTGCGGTTACTTCGTCCAAAGCGATTCTTGGTAAGCTTTCACGCCTATAGGACAGCTTTCCTCGCCCCGACTGTATCCCACCCAAAGCGTCTGTTATCTACGCAGTCCATCCCAAGTGGTTTGCTGCCCGACAGCTGCAAGCTTGCTAACATTACTCCTATGTTCCAAAGTGGTGGACGCAATCATTCTGCTGATCATCGTCTAATTACAATGCTATCCTACTTACCAAAAGCATCAGAGACGCTTGTGTGTGACTCGTTCGACGAGTACTTAACATCTCGCAACCTCTTTACTGATGTGCAGCATGGTTTTAGAAGTCGTACGACGAGTCTGTTGTTAACCACTGATCAGTGAACGGAATCAGCTGGCGAGGGTTTTGTCGTTGGTTTCGTTCAGGTTGATGTCGCTAAAGCGTTCGATCGAGTGAACCACTCGGCTTTGTTTGACAAGCTCCAAAGTGATGACACTATGTAGCGCACAGCAACCTCCTCAAGTGTATGGAGTCAGTCTATACTATTGCGTACGCGTCAGTTGCCGTGTCACTTTCAGTGATATGCCTCAAGGTTCTGTCCTTGGCCCGATTCAATTTGTCATCTTTGTCAGGGATCTATCTCCTTCCCTTTCATCTCCGTTGTTACTGTTTGCAAATGACGTCGAAATTTGAGTACATAAGTTGAAACCTCTCAGTAGTTTACAGATGGTTTTATCTTGTTTGGCTTATCGGATTAAAATTGTTTGAGCAGCCTGATGTGAAGGTTGTATAAATAACGTTAACCGAAATGGTATTGGGTCACGTGGTGTGTTTACTCCCTGTTTAGTCATATGCCCTTAGCCCTGTTTACCCTCCTGATATCGGAAACGATTATATTTTTTGTCCTTAGTATGCATCTTGTTTGTCAGCCTATCATTTTCTGGTAGTTGTTCGCTCAGTCTGTGTTCCAAGGTGCCCAGCCAGACCCAAACACACGTAGGTTTTGGCCACAGTCACCTACTGAATTTTCAAAACCACCCGCCATTTGCCTTCTTACGGTAAGTACGTTGCACGGCCTTCGGACGAAACTGAATTCAGGTATTCGTGGTGCGAGATGTGTTCGTAAGGGCGGGAGATGGCTGTAAAACCTGCTCTTTTTATTTCAGCGGTCACCTGAGTACCACTAGAACACATCATTCCGAGGTCAAAGCAAATTGGTAAAGACCGCACAGCAGCCCGGCAATGGCTCCATAATGAGGGATACATAGATATCCGTAAGGGCTTGCGAGTATGTGTATATATGAAACCAATATGAAATGGTACCTATCGAGAGTATTTTCGGTCGTCAGTTGTCGAACGTAGGTAAGTGTCCCAATCCAAGATGGCAACCAAAACGACCGTCATCTGGGCATAATTGTGTCATCGGTCGCGTTACTTACAGAAAGAGGTAGGTGACGAGGAGCAAAAAAGTGTAGACGGATGTTACCATGGCTGCTCGCGAACCTTCGAGAAAACCTCGTCCCTAAATTCTCATAAACTGAAACCAGCAAGTCTCTGTAGTGCTCGTTGCTCAGGAACGGGTGCTCTACAAGCTTATTCTTTGAAGTTCAAAAGTGAAAGGTTAGAATTCCTTACGATCTTTAGCAGTGGGTAGACCTCTCCTCACCACCCCGAGCCACAGACTCCTGAAACTCCAGAACGTTGTCTGGTCACGTACGTTTGCGCGCTGTAACGCCCGGTAATGCTGAGGGTAAATATCGTTACACGTAATCCAGACCGGTCAAACTCGGCCACTGTGTAGTCCTTGGAGTGTTCCGCTGTGGGTCCAGTCACGGTGCGACAAACGATGCTGGGGTTCGTGGCGTGGCGACCACTTCGGGCGGAATCTGTTGTACAGGTTTCTGTGCATGCCAAGTCTCCACAGTCGACATGGGTCTAGGAAGCACCTGGCGTACACCCTTCAGTTATATTCGTTGAAACAATTGCAGTGAATTACGAACCGAAGGTTCTAGGTTGTTGCGCTCAGCATTCTTTGGGTGACACCTTCGTTAGCCTGGTGTGATAAGGTTACAGATCGCTCTTCCGATCACTAAGGTTTGTTTATTGCATGTAATAGCGCTTATCCTAATGCAGTCCAGTCGCAATATCCGTATTACTGCAAATCTTACTCAGCCGTTTCCCAAAGCAAGCATTGTGCCCAAGTTTTAGTATTGTCAGCGCCCGTCAGCTGTACATATTCTTGCCATGGCCTGGATTTTAAATCCGGCCACACTTTCCTGATGCAATCATGTTGACCCTTGCGCCATTGATTTCACACTAGGCATGACTGAACTATCATATGCACACGCTCAGTTGCGTTCGTTTGTGGGTAGTGTTCGGATTGCTTAATCATCTCGGCGGGAGACACGATAACTATCGTGTTAACATCAATCGATAAACACACGATTAGGATCTCTGTTCAATTTGAACCCGCAGAAATCGTGTCGAGCAGTAATTTGATAGCCAGTAACGAGCGGAAACTGACGGAAAATCTCATGAGAATGCGAATGTTACGATTAATCGTGTAGTGTTCAATTTATAAACTAAGCATCATTGTCACTTTTTTCCTGCTAGCTGGTTAGCCACAGGTGAATGTCTCGCCATTCGTTAGTTGATTTGGCACCCGACTCCTGCCAACAACCGATAACGACTCCCACCGTGAGTTGTATTGTTTACTCGCCAAATAGTCAATGCAAGCAGCGCAAGGTTGCGGTCTTGAAGTGGAATGGACGATGTGAATGCATTTGTGGACCTTTCACCCGACCGGTTACTGTCACGGTGAGATTGGACCCTGACGTGGTGTGACGGCTTGCGCATCTCGTGATAGACGGTAGTGGGAAATGAACTTAGTGTGGCCGAAGAAGATATGGTTGAACCGAGGCCAGTATGGTCTTTTCTGGACGCAGGAGGTGACCCCAGCAGACCCATCGGATTATGGGGCATGGGACTCAAATGGCTTTCGGCAGGACTTTTTTGGAGTGGAAGGATCAAAGTTGTGGCGGAAATGTGGTGGTCTGTAACATTTTTTGGGGCCAGCCGTTTCAGACCCGAGCAGCTCCACAGATGATTGACCATCCGGTGGAATGGGGACATTCGCCTCTGATGTTGGTGTGGGCATGTGGGCTGATCCCTCCGGGGACACTGTGTCCTGTTTGAGAACGGGAGCAGGACCTTTGTTCTGGCCTGAAGTTTGGGGTCTACCTACAGGTGGGACCTTGTTCTAACAAGCTGGGAGCACTTCTGCCGCCCCTGAAGTGAGCTATCCAGTGAGACTCCTTCCAAACTAACATGAGTCGTCTTCGGTTCTGTCGTTTCATCCGGCACTTCCTCCGTGTTTATTTTGGCGACAACGTCAAAAGAATTCCGGGTGACTTCTTGATAGCTTCAGATCGAAGTCTGCTAACTGAAGGCGAGTTTTTGAAATCTGGAGGGGGAAAAGGTGTTTGACAACAATCTGGCTTGATGAACTGGAGAGGGGACCGTCCTCCCAAGAACAAGCCTCCTCTCCCTGATTACCCTGTCCTTCAATTTTGTGGCGGCCTCCTCTGGTTGAGCAATGAACAAAGCCAATGTCTTATGAGCAACCCCCACACCTGGAAGGATGAGTGCAATGTACTCATTCTATGAGCTCAACTCGGACTTCATGTCAGATATGAGTTCTTTTGTGTTCAAACCGGAGCTGTATCTGTCATTGCCATGTGCGGCGCATGGACATTCTCAGACGTTATGCAGCTACACCTGAACGCGTCTTGTTGCTGCTCGTTTGAGCTGGCGAGCGACTGGACAGGGTGCTACTTCCTCAAAAGTGATATATTATCTGAGTATATACCGTTTCGTATTCATGTATATTTATATGTAATGTATTTATAGGCGTCTTTTTCTATGTTAGCGTGTATCTGTCCACATATATTGGCAGCTAAGCGCTCAACCGTCCTCGCATCGGTGAGCGTATACGTTCATGACATGAAAGTACACCTCCATAGTAAGTACCATTGAAATATACCCGAACACGGTTTTACGAGACAAAGTAGAATGTAAAACAATGTGTAGCGAACAAGCTTGTTTTCAATGATTCATCATCAGGCCAAATACATCACATTTATATCACACATTTCACGGAAGCATCGTTATGGGAGTAAACGGGGGACGTGTGGTTAATGAGTTTAATCAGTTCAATGTCACACTGCAGTCAAGTACCCACTTGAACAATGGGTCTTGACAGGTTAACCGGGTGGGGGGTTGGCCAGTGCAAATCCAGGGCCTGAACAAAACGTTTCTGGGCGCACAGGGGTGGGTTATATATTCGGATCCCAATAGCCTCTGCTACTCGCTACTCCGTTCTAGGACCCTCCCGCAGTTAAACGCGAAGTAGTTCACTTGATAGACGTTACCACTGGTTTTATTACCGTCCGTAAAGGAGAGCTCTGAAACGGGGCATAAACCGGCCGTCAAAAACTGTTTGGTCCTATTTGATACACGCGGTTCCGGAAGCCTCAGGAGATAAGCGTACGTGCCGCCAAATGTATGCGCACAAGAACGCGGAGATGGATTCCCAGATTTCGCGAAAAGATGTAGTCACAGCGAGCGTTATTAGGAAAGCGGAAATAGAGTGCAGTTTCGTTGCAACTAGATCTTGGGGGAGTCGCATGAACCGGACTAACAAAAATTGTTTGATAATTCGGTCGTATCTAATGTGAGGTCAATGGCGCAGTGGCCAACAAGGTTGCCTCATGATTGGAATGGCCGAAGTTTGAATCCCGACCGTGGCAAGTATATGCAATATTGACGATCTCTAATGAGGGCGAAACTCGAGTCTAGTGCTTATTTCGAAAGAGGCTGAATGCGAAGAATATGATCAAATGTGAGTGATGTCCAACTCGAAATTAACCAACTCTCCGACCATCCAGCACACCATCGTCTTTGTTTAAATTGGCCGTGTGATAACCGATCAAACGCCTCACCAATGTCAAAGGAAATGGAGTCTGATATAAGACCATTATCTCTAGCGTACGTAAAGCTGTCCGTAAACAGCAGCATTTTGGTGAACCATGGGCTATTAGGTGAGAACCCGTACTGGGGAACGAAGACGAGCGTATTGTCCAAAAGGTAGTTCAGTGTAGCTCGTTCTAATTTTTCGCAAGAATATTCTTGAGGCAGATGGATCGGTAATTGCCAGGAGATTGCCGGTCGCCCGATTTATAAATAGGGTTAAACATATTCTTTTATTCCTTCGGAGGGATATCAATAGGATGAGTCCGCATCAATAAGTCGCGGTGAGACTGGACCTTCACGACGTGTGACGGCTTACGCATTTCCATAATATTTTGAGCCGAACTGGACAGAGTTACTCATTCCAGGCAGGCCAACAGGTAGAGGTCTGACAAACCACAGTATCCTGGATGGCGATTGGAAGAAAAACGTACCATATCTGGTACACCGCCATCCACCCGCTGTCTTGCGGTACAGGCTATGGAGCCAAAAGCTTTGATTGAGAACTCTCATCATTCTATCTAGGCCTGGGCGTTCTGGCAGTATCTCAGCCCACACACAACCATGAATCCTCACAACATAAACAATTTCATACTGCATCGACCGTCTCGAAGTATAAAACGGGTAGCCCTATCTGCTGCATACAGCATGGTGGGTACGCGAAATCATGATACTGCTGAACACTCCTCCCTACTGTCCTGTCAAATTTAACTCTCATTTCCACACGACCACCACTTCTGATAACTCTTCTGAAGGTCCCAGAACAGATAAAATTAGTCATAGTGACGCTATGCAGATAAGTCAGAGCACTAACCACCCACTCCCAGACCTCCCTCGTCATTTGTTTCCACCTAGATTGCAAATTAATATAGGTGCCTTCAACGGTCGTATTCTAAAACAGATAGGTCAACAGGCTGCATTTACGCGAACGTCAGACTCGTTGCACATCGATGTTTGCTGCATCTCGGAGACAAGAATCCACGACAGTAGTCAACGTATGGAATTAACACCACCTGCACTTTCTACGCGGTGCTGATCATACACTTCAGGTGACTCTCCGACCGCCATTACCGGTCAGGCTGGAGTAGGTATAGTCCTCAGAACGAAGGCCGCTGCCGCATTGATAGATTGGATTCCTGTTAATGGTAGACTTTGTGCCGTCCGCTTGGCAGGTTCTG
>QNGE01004975.1:4985-51429 GCA_008508345.1 Paragonimus westermani | reverse complement strand
AATAATAACAGCCCGTTCATCAGCCAAATTTGCGGAATCACATTAATGAGCTTATCATTTGAACAGTCTGTTTCCCACTGTTGGTGTAGCTGAACTGTGGCCAAAGATCAACAAGAACCACCGTGACTCTGGAGGTCACTTGTGAAATGCAACTAAATGTTCGCCTTTTCGGCAGCCAGTCACACTACCTTGTTCCTCCAAATTATACCTATTTTCATTCCTGCTATACAAGTTATAACACTGTAACTCCCGCAATGTGGATAGTTTTCCCCCAGGAGGGCTAGCCAACACTTTTACCAACTTCAGACTCTACTTACAGTTATCACTGTGTTTTGTAATTGCCAACACTCAGCTGTTAGATCCCAGAATACTCTAGGATAACCAGATTGCGGTCATCAGTGAGACCTGATACGAATACAACACTGCCCCGGAATATTGTACTATCACCACGGAGTACATTGATTAACCTGTCTATACCAAACGTTTAGAATGCCGAATATCTACTCTGGCGTTGCAAGACTGCTCGACCACCTAGGTAGCTCACAATTAACTTAGTGCTTGGATCTGTTGATGGTAGTTCCCCCAAATTTACCACAATCTTCAGAGACTGCTTTCGCGTGATGTTCAAGGAATGAACATACGTCGAAGCAGATCTATCTAACCAGCTTCTCAATCACCTAGTGACGAGGTTTGATACCAGTTGGCTGATTATAAATAGCTGCTTTTCCTTCGACCTCGCAGTAATCTGAACCTTAGGCTATAGCATTCAGGGTGTTTGGAAGGGGGATTTGTGGGCTCAGCGTGGAGGATACACGCTGATCAAACAGACTCAAGCGTTTGCCACCAAGAAGTCCACGCCGGCCAGGTATGTCGTTTGCGAAACACGCATGAACCGTTTTACCACGCTCCTGCTATGCTGGTGAAAGTCTACTCTGCAGTTGATAGGCTCCGTATAACCGACCTTCTCTGGCAATGGTGCGCAGTGCTTAATTGCTTGTTACACCCTACCACGTCAGTAATGCAACATATATGAAAGCTCCAATCGTCTTTCAACTAGTTTACTTGCAATGTTACCTTCAGACTTTCTAGCAAAGATGAAGTAATTTTTCGGGGACCCATCGAAACCATTCACGTCAATTTCCGGAACACTAGCTCCTTAAAACAAAGTTCTGAGATCCTGCTCTCGCGACTCGACGGGGTCTAATCAAGAAGGGTTTGTTTCAGAGGTTCGCTGTTGAATAGGTTAGCATGATGTACTAAACTTAGTCTCGGTGTCGGAACGGGTCCGGATTCCGCCCCTTACGCCGTCCTTTATGGGGCTCGCGTACTCTACGTCTTAGTTCCAGCTCCTATGTCTTCAAGATCAGCTCTTCCCCTAACAGATTATCGGAAACCTTATTAGAAACATTCATCAGAGCACGATTAGGCCGAACGGTCAAAACAACACTGGATTTGGACACTCTTCATCTTCTCCGGTAAGGTCACAACCGTCTCCATCGCTACCGCTGGGCCGAATCCCTGCTCAGCTCTTGGGATTCCGAACAAACAACAACCATGCTTAGCAGCGCCCGATTTAAGTGGGACTCTATCATCAGTAAAGTATTTAGAAACACTTAGAAATTTGGGATGAAAATATCGCCCGTAAACTTCAAATAATTAAGATTACTAGGAAGAGGAACGTCATCTTAGTTATGGGTTTCCAACTGATTCTCATTCAAAGGGGTGATTTTTCATAGGAGTTTGTAGCAGCCTGCAGTGATGCGGAAGTGCTTGATCGTCCAGTGGCAGAATGTTGGACCAGGGTGGCGGGACCAGCCTCGATAACACCACAAATTTTAGGACCAGTGGCATTCACCACAATGTCCGATTACGTTATTCTTGCAGAATGCCGGAATTTCATGGCGGAACAGCGTTCTTACTCGTCCTTGTTGGAGTGCAAGAAGTCCCGGCCAAATGCTGAAGTGGTCAAGTGCTATCAAATCGTTGGCTAACGATTCAAGTTCACACCGAGTCACGCGTACTCTGTTGATGCGGTAAATACCTCTCTCACTATTCAACGACGGAGATAGTATATCCTCGAAATGGTTGACGAGTAGGTGCTCGTTATGACTGAATTTAATACGGTACTAATTACATCAATTTACAAGATAATTGAGTCTCACACCTCGAATGTAAAAACCCTCAGAAATCCAACAAAGAACGTGCCTGTACAACAAATCGATAACCAGGCACCGCTCAACGATGGCGGACGATAAAACGGAGTTTAGCTAACTCAAACAAATGGTCATTGGTCGGGTCAAAGCAAAACAACTGTTCGTGCATCAAGAAACGACGGGAATCACAAGTTACTCGGAAAAAAATATAGGAGCAAAATGTCTAACTTCGGTATTCGGAAGTTTACAGGGCTGGGATCGAATAAAGGTAGAGGAAGCGGTAACAATAGCTGATGTAAGAGCAAAGACGGATAATGCAGTTTATTTGTGGAAGGGAGTAAGGCGTGAGGCCACCTTCCAACACCAATCACAGCTCAGCAATCTCATAATAACTCGGCAGACTTTAACATAATCTACACTGGACCCCGGACACTGGCTTGTTTTCCAAACCGATAACGGCAATATGAACAGCAGCAGCGACCGAGTCGTCGGATTCATACGTGCCTGTTGGATTATCCGTAGGTACCCGGTATTACTCTGTAGACGCTTCTGGGTATCAAAATGATCGGGCTTTCCGTCTTACTGTGCCATTTTGAGGTTCCTATGGACACCTGGCGTACATGTTTGTCGTTACCAGGAAATACCCCTGTGATTACAATGTAAGGTCGAATACCCCTGGAGACCCTTTTATGAAGAACTACATCACCCAACTGAAGACCACGCGAACAGTCCATCCCCTTGGGTGTAATCTGCAACTGCGCTAGATATTCACGTCGACATCGTCTCCAAAACACAGGATAAATACTATGCTTGTTTACAGCTCTTGGTGTAACGTTCACTAAATGTCACCTCATTTGTTCTGAGACCTACATTTGAGCGCAACGAGAGCGAATCACTAAGATGAAGCACCTGGGGGATTATCTGTATCATCATAGGCGGAGACGAGTAGCCTATGGTTGACGATTCACTCAACTTCCGCTGTGTAGATGTTGAATAACTCTTTATTCATGACCTGTTGTGCTAACGACGACAACACTCGTCTCGCTGTTCGAGTCATCCTTTCCCAAGCTCAGCCTCGAGGTCTCGCACCCGGAGAATTGAAATACTAATCAGTACCCTGATTCAATTCTGTCGACACACACTGGTCCAATTGTCGTAGCTTTCGTTTTAGCTTCGAGTAGGCTCCAACAAACTTGGAACTGTTTTCACTGTAAGTGGCGTCCTGCTTACCCCGCCTTCCCAAAGATCATACCAGAGCCGTGAGAAAAGAGCTCGTATACACGGAATGGACCACTTCAATGTGAATGGCTCGAGACATCAAACAGGTAAATATTCATTTATAATGGTTGAGCTTGCCACTTCCTATACGCACCTTGAATGGACCGAAATAATCCACCCCACAGTATCTGAATTGGCAACCGTCCATCGACGCTGTCATCGATGGGATTGGCGCCATCGCTTGAGTGCACTGCCTAGCACAAACCTTTTTACAGTGAGAGCACTCACCTAACACTCTTTTAACTGTCGCCATAACTTTTAAGATCCGAAACCGTCTTCGACTGCTTGCAAGTGCATGTGGGCACCTGTATGCCATCGGACTCGTGTTAGTGACGTACCAAAGAGCTTGTGGCAGCACAGTGACAACAAATGATCAGCTTTGCATCGTCTTCATTCTCTGGTCGGATTCTGCCGCCAAGATACAATGCCCCATCTATCATCTCTCACCGCAATCGTTCAATTCTACCAAACTTACGAGAACTTGTGGTGGAGGATCTCTGGACACCGAGTTCCTTGAAGAACTCGCGCTCTTGCATGGTCTTTGTTGGTTTGTGACATAAGGCATTGATTTTGGGTGTTCAAATGGTTCTTACTCTGATTGACGCGCGTTGCTTAATGCACATCACCAAGTACACAAAACTAACGTGACGGTATAACCAAGCGATGGCCCGCAGTTACTTAGTTCAACTAGAGTACCTTGGTACCAGATGGTCCAGTATGAAATTAAAGTCCGATTAGTTGGCAACCGCATGAGTGCGCCTAATCTCGGGGTCTTCCTTTAACAAACAGAACAAATTCGGCATTTCCGTCCACTGTTCTTCCAGCTCCATCAGGAAGCTCGGATCCAGTAAACAGAGGTTCATCTACTTGGTCAAGGCCTGTGACACTCCCCTATAAGCCAAATCGGTCGGATTCAGCTCTGAAGATACATGCCTCCACTGTGGGACAGACGTAGGTTCGTAGATGGTCCCTACGCAAATGACAACGAATGTTGTGAAACGCGATGAAGTGTTCCGTACGTATTGCGACGTCGTTGTAGAATCTATCCACAGTACAACATTACTTATTGGAATTTTCATCTCACAAATCGGAAACCACGTCAGCTTGGACGATAGGACGGCTGCCGTGGGCTCCAGCCTTCATATTGTGACTGCCTTCTCTGGGGTCGCCCTGGATTTTTCCATCAGGAAGCCGCGTTGAATACTACTATCTGAAGTAACCGTCCTTTGATAGCCCACTGCTCCGCAAACCACTTCCGACGCACCACAGAACATGCATGAATCGGTAAGTTTTCCTTCATTGGGTGAATGTTCAATAGCTTCAGTGTGGTTAGCAACCCACTTGGCGAGTCTGAACCTAGATAACCGCAACATCGCTCGGAGTTCATCTGCCACAGCCCTAGCCCCAAATCTTGGATCGAACGACAAGAAGCAGTCGTCCACGTGGAAGTTCTCTTTTGCTGTGATCGCAATCTTTGGTAGGAATTTCTGCTGATTATCCATAGCGATTATTTTCATTATCAATGAGTAGTATGGCAGATATAGGAATTTGGATGAGACCCAACTGTGAATAGTCAGGGCTTCGGCTGGATTCGAACCGGCGACAGACACAGCATGCCTCAACGTGGCAAGCGCCCTACCAGCTGAGCTACGAAGCCACACCAGGAATTCGGAAATTTCATATTTGGACTCTGTTACCCACCCGTCCCACTGTCTCATATGGAATCCACCAAATGATTCAGGGGATCGACTGCCCTGGCAGAATTTCTCAAACAGTTCACGCTGGAATACACCAACACCACTGCTAAGCAGTGAGAACCTAGCACAAAATGGTGGAGATGTTGCTCCAAAGGGGTAAACATTCAGCTTGTAACTATCTGGTGGTCCTCCAAACGATTCAGAATCCCACCAAGGAAAAGTTATTGCACCTCGGTCACGACACGAAGCTCTCACTCACAGGAACACCTCTTCAATGTCGACGGAGACTGCCATTGTGTATTTGCGAAAAAGCAAAGGAACTCCTGACAGATTGTTATTCATGTCCGGACCCTGGAACAAGGTTTTGTTGTACACCTTGGTGTTCCGCTGCACAACCGAAGACTATCCGCATCTTAGGGGGTTTTCAGCGGTTTCAATGAATTGTACACGTGTTCTAGGCTGGGGGCCCAAACCAAATGTTTCCAGTCAGTTTGTTGCTTTCGATGTTGGGCGGTTTTCTGTTGAACTAAAAGGCAACCACTGAAAACAGTATGTAGTACAGCTCTTGGGGTTACAGAGAGTACGGAACACAGGGTAAGACAGGGAACTAGCGGAACAGGGCATATTACCAACCTACCGGTTTCTTATATGGGTGAGAATCCAATAACATTTTGAGACGGTCCTTAGAAGGACAGCTAACAATCTCTGGTGGATGGTCGTTCCAGCAATTGATAACTCTATAAGAGAAGAACTGTTGTCTTTGGAAGATCCGGGGTCAGAGCTTAAAGAACTTCTTGTCTTGATCTTTTCGACTGTTATCACTCATTCGGGTGGAGAATTGCTGCACACGTCCCGTATTAAAGAATCAAGAATTAAGTCACCACGGAGTCTCTGAAACTCAAGTGGATAAAGATCAAGAATTTTGAGGCAAGAATCGTAGGAGATATACCAAAAGCCAGTGACTATTTTAGTGGTTACTCGCTGGACATGTTCAATGGCGAGTATGTCCTTCTTCAAAGTTCAATGGCGAGTATGTCCTTCTTCAAACGGGTGTAGACGAATTGACTGGCACACTCGAGCAGTGGTCTTATATAGACTCCGTAAAGCATGTGAAAGGCCTGCTTGTCTATCGGGGGAAAGGTTTTCTCATCATCCCAAGAATCATGTGGCTTTTTTGAACGGCCAACTGGTAGTGATGGAAGGGGGATAAACCAAACGACAGCTGAATCCCTTGGTCTTCCTTGAGGTCAACTTTTGCGATATAAGTTGCACTTTGTACACCGTGTATCACGAATATGTTGCGGAGTCTCTTCCGAGTGACACGTGCGCACACTTGCTGTCTTTTCAAAGGAGACTCCAGTCATTTGACCAGCACGTAATACGGTCGAGTTCAACCTGCAGTGCACTGGGGGAAGATCATTAGTTTAGATCAGAAACAACAGTGGACCATGTATCGATCCTCGAGGAACTCCCACAGAGACCAGGGAGAGAGACAAAAGGCCCAAATAGGTTTTTACTGTGCAAGTCCTGTTATCAGGAAAAGAAGTGATCCAGCGGAGAATCCCTCCCTGGATCCCGTATGCTTTTGGTTTGTGTACCAGAGGACCGTAAGGGTCACGGTCAATGGCTTCGTTAAAGTCAAAGAAGACACATAGCGTCCGCGATTTGACCATTGCCTTTGGCCTTCGTTAGGCTATCGATGAAGATCAATATATATGTTAGGCATGACCGATAAGGAAGAAAGCCATGTTGAGTCGAAGAGAAAAGGTTGTTTGAGAAGATATGCTTGAAGATGATGCGTTTTGTTAGTCGCTTCATTTTATAGCATGGGATGTTGGTAAGGCTGATCGGTAGATAACTCGCGGGAGAGTGACGATCGCCTGCCTTAGATATAGGTGTGACAGTGGTCTCTTTCCATGCCTATGCGGGAGTGCCCGTTCGAAATGGTTTCAAGCAGGCTGAAGAGGAGCACCACCAAACCAGGAGCCGCTTCTTTGATGATCCGGGGATGGATTGCGTTTGGTTCCATTAGATATATATATGCTGATTGATCTCAAACAAGAGGTCCTGAACGTCGGGAACGGAGAAGTTGGTTGTCAGGAGAGAGTATTGGGAGTTTTTCTGCAGAATAATGGATGCTACTTTGGCGGATCCACATTGTGAACTCTGAATAGTATTCTCTGATTATACCTGTTGGGTGTGTTTCCGGGTTTCCCACTCGCACTTGTTTCGCACAAAGCAAAAGGTCTTTAGATCCTTCGTCCTGCTTGTTAGCTTCTGCTTAGAGAAAAGACGAGAACGTACTTCAAGAAGATGATGCATAGTTCGCGGAAGCGGTGCACGCGCGAAGAACTTCCGTGATTTTCGAGGAACGATTGTTTCGTCAGATTCGTGAATGGCAGCCCTAAAAAAAGGTGGCTTGAATTCACTGGGTCGGATGTAAGGCCGAGTATGCTCAAGAACGTCCTTAGTGCGTTGAAGTCTGCCCTCTGGAAGTTTCGGAATGAAGTCTTTGTCACGGCCTTTTGGACCCAGTATCAGATAGTCAGAGGTTAGTAGCATGTGGTCACTATGCCCCAACAGTTGTTTGATGACCACCCTACCTACCAAGTCTGCCTCGTTTGCACTGGCCAGATCATGCAAGGAGGGTGTCTGTCCTAGACGGTGCCTTGTAGGTAGATCGTTATGCTATGTCCAAGCTCTCTCAAGGATCAACATTGCCAAGTGTTTAGGGAATCTGCAGTCGCAGTCTTCATGAGAAACCGCTATAGAGTTGAGTTTGGATGCGTTGAAGTCACCCATGATACGAAGTTGAGAGGAAAACTGGGTGGACGTGAGTCTGGTTAGGGTGGCAAGAATGGCCTCGTTGTCGTATGCACTGCGTGACGGCGAGCGGTACATAACACCGGCAAGAGGCGTGTCACGTCTACGAAGTTGGATTTTGATTCGGAGAGTGTCGCATTTCTCTTGGAAGGTAAATTGATCTACGGCCGTTGGAAACGGGAGATTCCGGCTTAGGAAGACTGCACAGCCTCCCATGCGTCCGCAGGAGGAGTCCGCTCTGTACAAAGAGTACCCGTGGACATATCGTTCGTTAGCAGTGATTGTTTTGACCGTTCGGCCTAATCGTGCTCTGATGAATGTTTCCAATGAGGTTTCCGATAATCTGTTAGTGGAAAGCTGATCTTGAAGGCATAGGAGCTGGAACTAAGACGTGGAGTACTCGTACTTCATAGGATTCGTCGATTTATCGATTGATGCACGGGTTCCCAGGGTGGACCTGTGATTCCCTGATCCAGTTGGTTTTCCTTGCTCAGTGCCACGAGCCGACTGAAGATCTGAAAGTCGATCATTGAAAACAGGTTTTAGCACCGTTTTTGTGGATTAGAGAGAATATCAAAAACGAGGTAGCGTTACTCGCATAATGCAGCTGTAGATGAATGAGAATCAAGAAAGTTTTAAAACGATCCCTAGAAGTACTGCTGTTGACCTCAGCTGGAAGGCTGCTTCAGTGGTTGAAAATTCTCTAAGAAAATAACTGCTGCCAACGAAATGTTCGGGGACAAAACTTGAAAAGCTTTCTATTATGTCCTCGCCGGCTGTCATCATCCGCTACAGCGAAGAATTGTTCTACAAGACCCACTCTGAAGAGGTGTGTGAGTATTAAATCACCACGGTCTTCGAAATTCAAGTGGGTTCGTGTCAAGAATTTCAAGTTGAGACGCGCAGGTAACATTGTTCAGGCCCGCGACCACCTTGGTAGCCGCATGCTGGATATGCTCAACAGCTATTATGTCCTTCTTTAGACCACTATACACAATCTGATTAGCATGCTCGAGGAGCCGTCTCATATAAATCCGGTGAAGCGTTTGAAAAGCTTTCTTGTATATGCGGGGGAAAGTGCGCCTAATCATCATAAGAGTGGCAAATTCCTTTTTTATCGCCATCTCATGGTGATACGGGAAGGACAAGTTAGACGATTACCAGATGCCCAGATGTTTATTCAGATCGATTCTCATGATGTCTGCTGTGCTAGATGCGGTATGAATCATGAATGCATTGCCAGACTTTCCACCGAGTGACATGTGAGCATATTTATTGCCATTTATTGGGAGACTCCAATCGTCCGACCAGCGCTTGATCGCGTCAAGATCAGTGTGTAGTGCACAAAGATCAGTGGCATTCCAGATTTTTAGGTAGTCTGCGTATAAGGGAGTGTTGCTGAAAATATTATTTGTAAGCTCGTTGATGTAAATGAGGAATAACGAAGGACCTATCACTGACCCTTGGGGAACTCCCGCAGAAATGAAAGAGGGAGACGAAAGGTCTGATCCGGTTTTGACTCTAAAAGTTCTATTATCAAGAAAAGAAGCAATCCAGCGAAGAAACTCTCCTTGAATACCATGGGCTTCCAGTTTGTGTTTCAGGGGGCGGTGTGATACACGGTCGAAAACCTTGGCGAAATCAAAGAAGATAGCATCTGAGATGATGCCATTGTCTTTGGTCTCCGCCATGCTATCTATGAACATATGCATTTGTTATGCATGACCGATTGGGAAGGAGGCCATGCTGGGTGGAAGAGAAAAGTTTGCTTCGTGAAGCGTGATTGAGTATGGTGCGCTTTAATAGGAGCTCCTTTGTCTTGTACGGATTGATAATAAGGCTGAATGGCCGGTAGCTAACCGGAGTGCCCACCTTAAATATGAGTGTGGCCATCGCCTTTTTTCATGCGCTAGGGAGAATGCTAGTCTGGAGTGTTTTCCTGAACAGCTTATGAAAGGGTTTAGCCAGACTAGAAGCAGCTTCCTTGAGTATTCTGGGATGGATCATGTCGGGACCTGTTGCACTGTATGGATTAACCTTGAGTAAAAGGTCTTGAATACCTAGCATAGAAAACTCGGCGGCAACGAGTGGTTACCTGAACATCTGCAGCGGCAGGACAGGATTCCAGCTCGGAGATGCGACATTGTGGATTGCCGAGTAGTACTGCTTGAATAACTCGTCCACAATTAAGGAGTCAGATGAAGTCTTTCCTTTTGGCAGTCTTAGAGAAAGATCTCAGAGTTTATCCTTTCTCAGTCGTCGCGTACGCTCACATAAGACGTTTTTGTTCCCGCGGGCTCTAAGGATGATGTTCTTCTGTACGAGTTTGGTGTGTTCGCAGATTTCCAGCCTAACCCTGTTTAGACAGTTTGAAACGCGCTTAGGTCCTCTTAGGTTTCTGTAAACTTATGCTTCGGGAATAAATGGGAACTGTTATCGAGAAGACGACGTATCTTGCGCGGAATAGGTGGCCGATTAGAGGAAGTGCAGAGTTTGCGTAGCATAAATAAGTCGTACGACTTCTGAATTGCGCTTTGAAACGTACGCCAGTTCTGGTCCACGAGGTCCAAATCAAGAGGAAATGAATCTAGGTAGGTTTCCAGTCCGTTAAAATCTGCCTGGTTAAAGTTTCCAACTGTAGACGTTTCTGCTGGTTGCTGTAACCAGTAACAGATACAACCAAAAGCTAAACTACAGGGCGTTTGACCAGCATTTCTGACGTCTCATTTTGCAAAATCTGCGCCCCTGTCAAAAGTCCGCTTCTTGGGAGGGCGTTTGGATGTTTTCACTCAGGGAAAATTTGTCTTCTTTGTTTGCTGGGTGCGGGGTTTGGAAGGCGGCAATGCGCGTTGTGTTATCGGGCTACTGAAGGGAATATTTATAGGGGTGGGCCAAATTATCGCTTTTCGAGTTGCAGGAGGTGACCCGTTCCGTATCCTTGTGAGGAAGAGTTTACTGTAGGGCTCTCCGGTGGTTTTAGAAATGGGTAATTCTGAAGACGGTTTTTGCGTGGTGTAAGTACCTTCAATTCTCGCGTCTGTGCCTGAGGCGTCGGTCGTTGAAACGACCATGCAGACGGTGCCTCCGCTTTCTTCAACGGGCACAGGAGTCTGAGAGGATGCTTCGGGAGCAGAAACTACGACTTTAGTCTCCAGTTGTAGCTTCTGGTCTGCCATGATCCGTGGCTTAATCTTAGTCCGCTGTTCACGTCACGCCCTCTCCTGCACGCAGCGGTCGAAAGATATG
The DNA here is from genome assembly GCA_008508345.1 of Paragonimus westermani. NCBI lineage: Eukaryota > Metazoa > Platyhelminthes > Trematoda > Plagiorchiida > Troglotrematidae > Paragonimus > Paragonimus westermani. Next base: position 40,232 of record QNGE01004975.1, on the reverse strand, counting down.
CTTTCAGATAGGCGTTGGTGGACTTCAAAGCCTCTGTTCTTCCCACGACGACCTTGGGGCTGAGCATGGCTGACAAGGTTACCAGAAGGCCAAGTGACACTTGGTTGTGTTGGCCCGCAGCCCACTCGCGAGTATTAGGTTAGTAACATTCAAGGAGAATGAAGTCGTTAGTACTGTTTTGGCTAGCTCGGTTGGATAAGATGTTGTGGGAAAACGGCCCCATGAAACAACGCTCTCTACCCTAAGAGCTTTTTCTTTCAATTTAATTGCCGCCTTCTCTATGTGTGCGGTTGACAGGACAGCTGCTTTCTTGGTGATTTCAACACCAGAGAGAGCAAGCGCTATATACTCATACAGACAGTGTTGTTCCAGCTTCATTTCGGACAGAGTCCCTTGGTACTCCTATATCTTACTACCCATGGAAGAAATAAGAGATACAGAGCTAAGAAGAGCCCCACGTTTACAGTCGCAGGTTTTTTGTCACTCCAATTGACGTGGTGCGTGTAAGACCAGTCAGTTTAGAGTTCAGACGGGCTATGGCCGGTCAATTACGAACAGTACAACGAGTAGACGAGAAATATATCGTCGACACGTAAAATCGACGACAGCGAGCGAAGAGCGATTTGAAACGCTAGTACAGCAAAACGTCGAGCGAGCAGGCACCGGGGCATGAACGTTCGAGTGCGTTGGTGGCCTGCCGGTAACCACACTCGTTCGAACAAACGTTTAAGCGCATACAAAATGTGGGGAGGAGGAAGAGTACAAGTGTTAACTGTAACTTCAACGCAGTTAGCCATAAACAAATAGGGTCGCTACAGAGCTCCCCGCTAGAAGACAACCAGAGTGTTGACTTCGATAGTGTAGAAGTTTTCCGGTTAAATGGAACCGCTGACTTAAGCATGAATGTTCCATTTTACTCCTGTCACACAGCTCGCGTCCACATGCAATGGAAAGCGGGAGGGAAAACAACTGAAAATGGTAGGGTGGCACGGTTGAGAAGGTTACTAGTTGTAGGCAGAAGGGGAATTGGGAACAGACACGTTGTGTTCGGCCTAGTAAGGCTGTAGCCTTGTTCGCGTCAATCGCAGGCGATCTCAACAGGAATTGGAGCTTTCCAGTGTCTTCTCGCAATGCACGCCCTCGGTGCCCCTATGTAGATGACGGATGGCTACTTTCAGGTATCTAGAATGTACAGTGCTCATAAACAAGAAACGACAACCTCACCGGGTTTTTTGATTCCATGGCCTCCGACATAATAAGACTTTCTTTTGCTTTCCCAAAGGAAACGTCTCGTCGACAGTCTGTTGTACGTCAGGCCATCTAAAATCAACTTGGTAAGGAAGTGTGACAACAAAAATCAGACACGGCGGACGGCAACGTAATCTGCGACTCGCACTGGCCTCCACAAATTTCGCCCGCGTCTGCTCTAGGGGCTTGGCCCCGTCGAGGCAGGCGGAGTCGCAACTGAAACCAAATCTGTACGAACGCTAGATAATGTACCAACCGAAGATGGCGTTGCTGCTTGCGAATCAGTTTTCTTATCGGGTACCTCTATAAACGCTGACTTCAGTCTATCGACAGCGATCACCTAACGTTTACCATTGCGTTCCAACACGAAAGTCTTACCATGGCGTTTGAGTACGCGGAATGGTCCGTTATAGGGCTTGTTCAAAGGTCGTTGAGGAGTAACCGCACGAAACAAAACATGAGGAAAAGTTGACAGACGAGGATGTACGTACGTTGGCGTCGTCTGTTCTCTCGGTGTAAGTGGTCGGAGTCGCCTCACGTGTTGGGCCAGCCACTCGCCGTAATCCTCGAAGTTGATGGGTCACGTTTCGCGTGGGGCAACCATCTCGCCGGGTGAACGTAAGGAGCACCCATAGACTAACTGGGCGGGGGTGGTATGCAGGTCTGTCTTCAGCGTGTTACGGATACCTAACAAGACTAGTGGCAAAGCCACGTGCAGTGAGGGGTTGTTGCTAGAGAATGGTGACCTTCTCAACTGCCGATGAAAACGCTCAACCAACCCGTTGGCCGCCGGATGGTAAGCTATTGTGTGAATTCTACTACAGCCTTGTGCGTTGAGGAGTGAAGTGAAGGCCAAGTCAAAATGTGACCCGCGATCGGTAGTCACTACAGCAGGGCAACCAAACTGAGCTACCCAACGTTCCAAGAATGCTCGTGCGACGGTTTCCGACGAGAAAATTCGGAATTGGTATAGCCTCTGGCCAACGTGTAAACCTGTCTACGCTTGTCAGAATATAAGTAAACCCATCCGAGGGTGGCAGGGGTCCGACCAGGTCGACATGCATGTGATAGAAACGTTCATCGGGGGCTGTAAAACTTCCCACTGGGGTACGCGTGTGACGATGGATCTTAGAACGCTGGCGGTGTATGCACGCTTTCGCCCATGTGCGAACGGCGCGATTGACGTTACATCATACGAAGCGCTGCGTGACAATTTTGACTGCTGAACGTATGCCAGGGTGAGACATGCTGCGCAACGTATCGAAAATTCGGCGGCGGAAGGCCAATGGAATAACCGGACGAGGGATGCCTTGTGAAGCGTCACAAATAATCACACCACCGGAGGAATTCATGGAAACTTTTTCTAACTTAAGGAAACTGGACCGGTGGAGTTGTTCTATCTCCGGGTCGTTGTCCTGTGAAGCTGCGATTGCCGTCAGATTGACTGAGCTTTCTGTCGTGCTCAGCGTAGCATTGATGCGCGAGAGAGCATCGGCGGCTGGGTTCGCAATACTTGAAATATGACGAATATCGGTCGTGAACTGAGGGATATAATCTAAGTGTCTGGTCTCTCTGGGGGAATACCTGTCCGTTGTCGAGCGTAACGCATCCGTTAGCAGCTTATGATCTGTGAATACGACAGAGTTCCTGCCTTCAAGGATCTGTCGAAAATGGTGGATACCGAGATATACCGCTAACGGCTCCTTCCCAAAAGCACTATACCGCGACCAAGCAGGTTGTAATGGTTTAGGGAAAAAGGTTAGTGGGCACCAGTGGGCACCGAGTTGCTGCTGCAGTACCGCCCCTACAGCCACGTCTGATGCATCCAAGCCTAGTGCCAAGGGAACAGACGGATGATGATGCGACAGCGATGCTATATTGGCGATAGCCCTTTTTAAATTAATGAAGGCCATTTTTGCGGCCGTTGGGAACAAGAATGAACGTGCCTTACCTCTGAGTAGGTCGGTGAGCGACTGCATTAGACGGGCACAGTTAGGAATGAAACGACGGTGAAAATTCACTAAACCATCGAAACGACGAAGTTGCTTGAACGATGTGGGCTCCGGGTAGTCCACTATTGCCTGTACTTTGTCGGGGAGAGGTTCTATCCCGCTCGCGGATATACTATGACCCAGGAAGGCTACGCGGACGCGCCGAAAGAGCATTTAGCTAGGTGTATGGTAACGCCATGATGCGACAGCCGGGTGAATAATGAACGCAAGCGCACGCAATGTTCCTCCTGCGATGAGCTCGCCACCAAGATATCATCTAAGTACGGATGAACACCGTCCATCCCAAGACACACGTCGTGAATACAACTTTGCAAAGTCTGAGCGGCGTTGTCCAGACCAAACGGCATGCGTAAGAATTCGAAAACCCCGAACGGTGTTATGACTGCTGTCTTCGGGACGCATTCTGGGGCCACAGGAATCTGGTTGTAGGCGCGCACTAGGTCGATTTTTGTGAATATCTGTTTCCCCGACAGGCTTGCCGTCAAGTCCTTAATGTGGGTAATTGGATACCTATCGGGAGTGGTTGCGTTGTTCAACGCTCGATAGTCACCGCAGGGGCGCCAGTCGTTATCAGTCTTTTTAGGCACCATGTGCGATGGCAGGACCCACGGGCTATTGGACGGACGGATAATGCCGAGTTGGAGCATATGCTCGAGTTCGGCTCGGGCAATTTTGAGCTTTTCGGGAGCTAAGCGGCGTGGACGACATCGAACCGGCGGTCCTCGTGTGACAATATGATGCGCGACGTCGGTCGTCACAGCCGGCAGTTCGTTAGCGGGGCGGAGCAGTTGAGGGAATTCGAATAAAATTTTCTCGTAAGGCTCGCAAACTAGGGGACTGGCCAGCATAGGACTGATCACAACTGCGTGCGACGGCTTGACCCGAACGTTTAGCTTTTTTGAGGTATCGGGTGATTGTGGTCGTCTCTTCTGCAGCATGAGTGTTCAAAACGGTATGCAATGCCAGATGTACCTACACTGGTACCACTTTAAGTGTAATGGCTTCAGGGAGAACTAGTACGCTTTGCTTACTTCTTCAAAAATGCCATCTATCTCTATTAACTGTCGTATCGAGATAGCTGCACCCCATTCAAGGCCACGCTGTATCCTCTGCTCCCCACCCGGAGCGAAGAGAAATCAGACGCGTGCAAGTGTAGCTCCATCTGACATACATTCAAAACTGAGCTGGTTGAATTAGTATATTGATTTCGCCCTTCCAGGTTTGACGGCTGCCCGCAAGGCAGTGGCTATTTCCATTGCTGAAACTGAGGAAGTCGCGGAAAGCTGGAAGGGTGGAGCACTCCAAAAGAAGAGGCTTATTTTGTAAGGACGATTTTCCACCACATTCTTTTCATTAGAACAAGTCAGAGCAGTGCCAAATGCCATTTATCCTTCAAAGTTTACAAAAATGGTTTTCGCTAGCAGACTTTGCTCCGGAGCTACTGAGAAGTCACTTGGACTTCTTGTGACGTTAGCCGCAAACATTAGGACAGAAGTACTGGAAAAAGACGCTGAACTGAAGAATAACCACTCTAATCTTAGGGAACTCTTGCTAGATCGCTCATTGCAGGAGCGACAGGAGCTTTCCCAGCTCGCTAGAACAAGGTCATGCATAAAGGCTGACCCAAAACTTCAGGATAGTGTGAAAGTCCTTATCCCTGCCCCCGAGGGGGACCAGTGTCCTCGAAAGAATCACCCACAGCACCCACATCAGAGGCCGCCGCCCCCATCTCCTTGGAAGGTTATTCGCCTCTAAGGATGCAAGGGTCCAAAATAACAGATCTCAAAGGTGTTGAAGACCACCACTCTATCTCTAGACACTCAACCATTTTACCGCGTAAACGTTCCGTTAAGACATTTTATCCCTAAGCTTTATAGCTCAATGAGTTTGCTGGGGTCCACCCCGTATCCAAAATGGCCCATACCTGTCTCATTCCAACGGCTGTCTCCTCGGCTTGATCGGGGTCACTTTGTCCTATATTCCTCTCTAATCTGCAACCCCATGCAAAGTTTTCAGGGTGCAAAACTGCGAGTCACCCTCCAGAAGCTCCGAAAGCACGAGCGGCCCGAAGGCCATCTACCTTGGGCTAACAGAAGCGGACGAAGCGTTTCACAGGGACGATCACATATGTCCAAGCTATGATGAAACTGCCACCACACTTCGAGAGGGCTCACGAAACTATGTCGCCAGTTACGCACCCCCCCTTCGCTACTGATGTTGCTTTCTCAAGCTCTTCCTCGGGCGCTTCTCTCTTTTTGCACTCAGCCAAACGAGAAAGTAACCCACAAATGCGTATACACCAATTGTCTGAGCCTTCTGAACAAACTACCAGAAATCAGACATCTGGTCCACGACACTAGCCCTCACATTCTTGCTTTAACAGAGACCTTGCTTTCCGTGGATGTCACTGCTAACGAACGATATGTCCACGGGTACTCTTTGTACAGAGCGGACTCCTCCTGCGGACGCATGGGAGGCTGTGCAGTCTTCCTAAGCCGGAATCTCCCGTTTCCAACGGCCGTAGATCAATTTACCTTCCAAGAGAAATGCGACACTCTCCGAATCAAAATCCAACTTCGTAGACGTGACACGCCTCTTGCCGGTGTTATGTACCGCTCGCCGTCACGCAGTGCATACGACAACGAGGCCATTCTTGCCACCCTAACCAGACTCACGTCCACCCAGTTTTCCTCTCAACTTCGTATCATGGGTGACTTCAACGCATCCAAACTCAACTCTATAGCGGTTTCTCATGAAGACTGCGACTGCAGATTCCCTAAACACTTGGCAATGTTGATCCTTGAGAGAGCTTGGACATAGCATAACGATCTACCTACAAGGCACCGTCTAGGACAGACACCCTCCTTGCATGATCTGGCCAGTGCAAACGAGGCAGACTTGGTAGGTAGGGTGGTCATCAAACAACTGTTGGGGCATAGTGACCACATGCTACTAACCTCTGACTATCTGATACTGGGTCCAAAAGGCCGTGACAAAGACTTCATTCCGAAACTTCCAGAGGGCAGACTTCAACGCACTAAGGACGTTCTTGAGCATACTCGGCCTTACATCCGACCCAGTGAATTCAAGCCACCTTTTTTTAGGGCTGCCATTCACGAATCTGACGAAACAATCGTTCCTCGAAAATCACGGAAGTTCTTCGCGCGTGCACCGCTTCCGCGAACTATGCATCATCTTCTTGAAGTACGTTCTCGTCTTTTCTCTAAGCAGAAGCTAACAAGCAGGACGAAGGATCTAAAGACCTTTTGCTTTGTGCGAAACAAGTGCGAGTGGGAAACCCGGAAACACACCCAACAGGTATAATCAGAGAATACTATTCAGAGTTCACAATGTGGATCCGCCAAAGTAGCATCCATTATTCTGCAGAAAAACTCCCAATACTCTCTCCTGACAACCAACTTCTCCGTTCCCGACGTTCAGGACCTCTTGTTTGAGATCAATCAGCATATATATATCTAATGGAACCAAACGCAATCCATCCCCGGATCATCAAAGAAGCGGCTCCTGGTTTGGTGGTGCTCCTCTTCAGCCTGCTTGAAACCATTTCGAACGGGCACTCCCGCATAGGCATGGAAAGAGACCACTGTCACACCTATATCTAAGGCAGGCGATCGTCACTCTCCCGCGAGTTATCTACCGATCAGCCTTACCAACATCCCATGCTATAAAATGAAGCGACTAACAAAACGCATCATCTTCAAGCATATCTTCTCAAACAACCTTTTCTCTTCGACTCAACATGGCTTTCTTCCTTATCGGTCATGCCTAACATATATATTGATCTTCATCGATAGCCTAACGAAGGCCAAAGGCAATGGTCAAATCGCGGACGCTATGTGTCTTCTTTGACTTTAACGAAGCCATTGACCGTGACCCTTACGGTCCTCTGGTACACAAACCAAAAGCATACGGGATCCAGGGAGGGATTCTCCGCTGGATCACTTCTTTTCCTGATAACAGGACTTGCACAGTAAAAACCTATTTGGGCCTTTTGTCTCTCTCCCTGGTCTCTGTGGGAGTTCCTCGAGGATCGATACATGGTCCACTGTTGTTTCTGATCTAAACTAATGATCTTCCCCCAGTGCACTGCAGGTTGAACTCGACCGTATTACGTGCTGGTCAAATGACTGGAGTCTCCTTTGAAAAGACAGCAAGTGTGCGCACGTGTCACTCGGAAGAGACTCCGCAACATATTCGTGATACACGGTGTACAAAGTGCAACTTATATCGCAAAAGTTGACCTCAAGGAAGACCAAGGGATTCAGCTGTCGTTTGGTTTATCCCCCTTCCATCACTACCAGTTGGCCGTTCAAAAAAGCCACATGATTCTTGGGATGATGAGAAAACCTTTCCCCCGATAGACAAGCAGGCCTTTCACATGCTTTACGGAGTCTATATAAGACCACTGCTCGAGTGTGCCAGTCAATTCGTCTACACCCGTTTGAAGAAGGACATACTCGCCATTGAACATGTCCAGCGAGTAACCACTAAAATAGTCACTGGCTTTTGGTATATCTCCTACGATTCTTGCCTCAAAATTCTTGATCTTTATCCACTTGAGTTTCAGAGACTCCGTGGTGACTTAATTCTTGATTCTTTAATACGGGACGTGTGCAGCAATTCTCCACCCGAATGAGTGATAACAGTCGAAAAGATCAAGACAAGAAGTTCTTTAAGCTCTGACCCCGGATCTTCCAAAGACAACAGTTCTTCTCTTATAGAGTTATCAATTGCTGGAACGACCATCCACCAGAGATTGTTAGCTGTCCTTCTAAGGACCGTCTCAAAATGTTATTGGATTCTCACCCATATAAGAAACCGGTAGGTTGGTAATATGCCCTGTTCCGCTAGTTCCCTGTCTTACCCTGTGTTCCGTACTCTCTGTAACCCCAAGAGCTGTACTACATACTGTTTTCAGTGGTTGCCTTTTAGTTCAACAGAAAACCGCCCAACATCGAAAGCAACAAACTGACTGGAAACATTTGGTTTGGGCCCCCAGCCTAGAACACGTGTACAATTCATTGAAACCGCTGAAAACCCCCTAAGATGCGGATAGTCTTCGGTTGTGCAGCGGAACACCAAGGTGTACAACAAAACCTTGTTCCAGGGTCCGGACATGAATAACAATCTGTCAGGAGTTCCTTTGCTTTTTCGCAAATACACAATGGCAGTCTCCGTCGACATTGAAGAGGTGTTCCTGTGAGTGAGAGCTTCGTGTCGTGACCGAGGTGCAATAACTTTTCCTTGGTGGGATTCTGAATCGTTTGGAGGACCACCAGATAGTTACAAGCTGAATGTTTACCCCTTTGGAGCAACATCTCCACCATTTTGTGCTAGGTTCTCACTGCTTAGCAGTGGTGTTGGTGTATTCCAGCGTGAACTGTTTGAGAAATTCTGCCAGGGCAGTCGATCCCCTGAATCATTTGGTGGATTCCATATGAGACAGTGGGACGGGTGGGTAACAGAGTCCAAATATGAAATTTCCGAATTCCTGGTGTGGCTTCGTAGCTCAGCTGGTAGGGCGCTTGCCACGTTGAGGCATGCTGTGTCTGTCGCCGGTTCGAATCCAGCCGAAGCCCTGACTATTCACAGTTGGGTCTCATCCAAATTCCTATATCTGCCATACTACTCATTGATAATGAAAATAATCGCTATGGATAATCAGCAGAAATTCCTACCAAAGATTGCGATCACAGCAAAAGAGAACTTCCACGTGGACGACTGCTTCTTGTCGTTCGATCCAAGATTTGGGGCTAGGGCTGTGGCAGATGAACTCCGAGCGATGTTGCGGTTATCTAGGTTCAGACTCGCCAAGTGGGTTGCTAACCACACTGAAGCTATTGAACATTCACCCAATGAAGGAAAACTTACCGATTCATGCATGTTCTGTGGTGCGTCGGAAGTGGTTTGCGGAGCAGTGGGCTATCAAAGGACGGTTACTTCAGATAGTAGTATTCAACGCGGCTTCCTGATGGAAAAATCCAGGGCGACCCCAGAGAAGGCAGTCACAATATGAAGGCTGGAGCCCACGGCAGCCGTCCTATCGTCCAAGCTGACGTGGTTTCCGATTTGTGAGATGAAAATTCCAATAAGTAATGTTGTACTGTGGATAGATTCTACAACGACGTCGCAATACGTACGGAACACTTCATCGCGTTTCACAACATTCGTTGTCATTTGCGTAGGGACCATCTACGAACCTACGTCTGTCCCACAGTGGAGGCATGTATCTTCAGAGCTGAATCCGACCGATTTGGCTTATAGGGGAGTGTCACAGGCCTTGACCAAGTAGATGAACCTCTGTTTACTGGATCCGAGCTTCCTGATGGAGCTGGAAGAACAGTGGACGGAAATGCCGAATTTGTTCTGTTTGTTAAAGGAAGACCCCGAGATTAGGCGCACTCATGCGGTTGCCAACTAATCGGACTTTAATTTCATACTGGACCATCTGGTACCAAGGTACTCTAGTTGAACTAAGTAACTGCGGGCCATCGCTTGGTTATACCGTCACGTTAGTTTTGTGTACTTGGTGATGTGCATTAAGCAACGCGCGTCAATCAGAGTAAGAACCATTTGAACACCCAAAATCAATGCCTTATGTCACAAACCAACAAAGACCATGCAAGAGCGCGAGTTCTTCAAGGAACTCGGTGTCCAGAGATCCTCCACCACAAGTTCTCGTAAGTTTGGTAGAATTGAACGATTGCGGTGAGAGATGATAGATGGGGCATTGTATCTTGGCGGCAGAATCCGACCAGAGAATGAAGACGATGCAAAGCTGATCATTTGTTGTCACTGTGCTGCCACAAGCTCTTTGGTACGTCACTAACACGAGTCCGATGGCATACAGGTGCCCACATGCACTTGCAAGCAGTCGAAGACGGTTTCGGATCTTAAAAGTTATGGCGACAGTTAAAAGAGTGTTAGGTGAGTGCTCTCACTGTAAAAAGGTTTGTGCTAGGCAGTGCACTCAAGCGATGGCGCCAATCCCATCGATGACAGCGTCGATGGACGGTTGCCAATTCAGATACTGTGGGGTGGATTATTTCGGTCCATTCAAGGTGCGTATAGGAAGTGGCAAGCTCAACCATTATAAATGAATATTTACCTGTTTGATGTCTCGAGCCATTCACATTGAAGTGGTCCATTCCGTGTATACGAGCTCTTTTCTCACGGCTCTGGTATGATCTTTGGGAAGGCGGGGTAAGCAGGACGCCACTTACAGTGAAAACAGTTCCAAGTTTGTTGGAGCCTACTCGAAGCTAAAACGAAAGCTACGACAATTGGACCAGTGTGTGTCGACAGAATTGAATCAGGGTACTGATTAGTATTTCAATTCTCCGGGTGCGAGACCTCGAGGCTGAGCTTGGGAAAGGATGACTCGAACAGCGAGACGAGTGTTGTCGTCGTTAGCACAACAGGTCATGAATAAAGAGTTATTCAACATCTACACAGCGGAAGTTGAGTGAATCGTCAACCATAGGCTACTCGTCTCCGCCTATGATGATACAGATAATCCCCCAGGTGCTTCATCTTAGTGATTCGCTCTCGTTGCGCTCAAATGTAGGTCTCAGAACAAATGAGGTGACATTTAGTGAACGTTACACCAAGAGCTGTAAACAAGCATAGTATTTATCCTGTGTTTTGGAGACGATGTCGACGTGAATATCTAGCGCAGTTGCAGATTACACCCAAGGGGATGGACTGTTCGCGTGGTCTTCAGTTGGGTGATGTAGTTCTTCATAAAAGGGTCTCCAGGGGTATTCGACCTTACATTGTAATCACAGGGGTATTTCCTGGTAACGACAAACATGTACGCCAGGTGTCCATAGGAACCTCAAAATGGCACAGTAAGACGGAAAGCCCGATCATTTTGATACCCAGAAGCGTCTACAGAGTAATACCGGGTACCTACGGATAATCCAACAGGCACGTATGAATCCGACGACTCGGTCGCTGCTGCTGTTCATATTGCCGTTATCGGTTTGGAAAACAAGCCAGTGTCCGGGGTCCAGTGTAGATTATGTTAAAGTCTGCCGAGTTATTATGAGATTGCTGAGCTGTGATTGGTGTTGGAAGGTGGCCTCACGCCTTACTCCCTTCCACAAATAAACTGCATTATCCGTCTTTGCTCTTACATCAGCTATTGTTACCGCTTCCTCTACCTTTATTCGATCCCAGCCCTGTAAACTTCCGAATACCGAAGTTAGACATTTTGCTCCTATATTTTTTTCCGAGTAACTTGTGATTCCCGTCGTTTCTTGATGCACGAACAGTTGTTTTGCTTTGACCCGACCAATGACCATTTGTTTGAGTTAGCTAAACTCCGTTTTATCGTCCGCCATCGTTGAGCGGTGCCTGGTTATCGATTTGTTGTACAGGCACGTTCTTTGTTGGATTTCTGAGGGTTTTTACATTCGAGGTGTGAGACTCAATTATCTTGTAAATTGATGTAATTAGTACCGTATTAAATTCAGTCATAACGAGCACCTACTCGTCAACCATTTCGAGGATATACTATCTCCGTCGTTGAATAGTGAGAGAGGTATTTACCGCATCAACAGAGTACGCGTGACTCGGTGTGAACTTGAATCGTTAGCCAACGATTTGATAGCACTTGACCACTTCAGCATTTGGCCGGGACTTCTTGCACTCCAACAAGGACGAGTAAGAACGCTGTTCCGCCATGAAATTCCGGCATTCTGCAAGAATAACGTAATCGGACATTGTGGTGAATGCCACTGGTCCTAAAATTTGTGGTGTTATCGAGGCTGGTCCCGCCACCCTGGTCCAACATTCTGCCACTGGACGATCAAGCACTTCCGCATCACTGCAGGCTGCTACAAACTCCTATGAAAAATCACCCCTTTGAATGAGAATCAGTTGGAAACCCATAACTAAGATGACGTTCCTCTTCCTAGTAATCTTAATTATTTGAAGTTTACGGGCGATATTTTCATCCCAAATTTCTAAGTGTTTCTAAATACTTTACTGATGATAGAGTCCCACTTAAATCGGGCGCTGCTAAGCATGGTTGTTGTTTGTTCGGAATCCCAAGAGCTGAGCAGGGATTCGGCCCAGCGGTAGCGATGGAGACGGTTGTGACCTTACCGGAGAAGATGAAGAGTGTCCAAATCCAGTGTTGTTTTGACCGTTCGGCCTAATCGTGCTCTGATGAATGTTTCTAATAAGGTTTCCGATAATCTGTTAGGGGAAGAGCTGATCTTGAAGACATAGGAGCTGGAACTAAGACGTAGAGTACGCGAGCCCCATAAAGGACGGCGTAAGGGGCGGAATCCGGACCCGTTCCGACACCGAGACTAAGTTTAGTACATCATGCTAACCTATTCAACAGCGAACCTCTGAAACAAACCCTTCTTGATTAGACCCCGTCGAGTCGCGAGAGCAGGATCTCAGAACTTTGTTTTAAGGAGCTAGTGTTCCGGAAATTGACGTGAATGGTTTCGATGGGTCCCCGAAAAATTACTTTATCTTTACCAATTGTTACGTTGAAGTCTGTGGTGAACGGTGAGTAAATCAATGAATAAATTTTGTTTGCAGAATAACTGTTTTCTCCTTGCGACTTCCAATTCACGGTAGCATAAGGTTGGGGAAACTCTGGGCGTACGAATTCAGGAACCCGCACTACAACCTTGAAGTTCCATACTGTCCAATTATACGACTGTCTTCGCGTCCGTCAATCGAACGTCGACGTCTTTGATGTGCTTGCATTTATTGGCTGCCTTTTTCGTTAGTGAACCTGACTTCACTCTTTTCCCACCGTTGATACGGCGGTCGCCGTAACCTCAGGCATTTTGTTCTGTGGTTGGTCGAATATCCTTGATACCTGACTCAAGTTCCAAATGCTTCCGTTCCAGTTGAACTGCAACTCAATTTGCTATCAGCATGTGTGATGCGGCCAGAATAAGAGTGTCGTGGTGATCCACATAAAATGCATTCTTATACGAATGTTCATCTCGATATATCATCAAACCCTGATATGGCCCAATCGTCGAAAATTGCTCTCATACAAGTTGTTTTACCCTACACCCCATCGCTGGACCTTTGTTTATGTGCGGCTTGATTTCACTGTCCGCTTGCTGCATGCGATTACGTTCGCTTGTTTGTTGGCCTATGCACGCGAACCGCGCCATACAAACTTCCGGCATGCTCGTGATCAACGACATGACTTTCAACTCCCCCAACTAATTCCGCGTATCGGTGTCGTGCTGTGTTGATTGACGCTCACTGCAATTATTGCAAAATATACGTTTAGTCTCCAGATGGATCACCCTAGCAGTCCATAAGCTCCTTACCTCCCGGCCCTACATGATGCAAACCAGAACCTTCGCAGTTAGTGTTTTAGCATGACTTTCCTATGAATCCGCGTCATCCTGATTACGCTGCTCAACCTATCTGATGGTTTTGTGAATTCTGAAGTTCGACTAGATTTTCCGTCGACATTCGCCCTCGTTGGCGGCTGTCATGCGGTTGTACTAAAGGTCCTCCCAGGTCCAACCACCTTGTGCTCTTCCTTGTTGCGTTGAACTCTGCTTGTGAACGATTAACAAATCGATAAATAACGTTTGTCCACAGATTCGCCATTTTTTGTTGTGAATTCCGATTCGCCTTAACATAAGACTGTACGCTGATATCGCGATGCCAGCTTCTTGGTTAGTACGCCTTCTCGTCAACCGTTTCGAGGATAGACTATTTCTGTCGTTGAACGGTGAGAGAAATATTTACCGGATCAACAGATTACGCGTAACTCGGTGTGAGCTTGAATCGTTAGCCAACGACTTGGTAAGCATCACTAGCCAGATTTTTACGTTCACTTACTTGGTTACCGTGCTGCCGATGTCATTGGCGCCCAGTGTCAGGGAATTAATGATTAATCCACTCAAAATCAATGCTTGCGACACAGGAGGCGCATTCTTGGAACGCGCCGTCATTTTCTCATTGTGACTTCTGATTCGCGTTAGTTCAAGTTCTCAGGAAATGGCCGTCTGGAGTGAGCAGCCAGCATCGCGATGTCTTTACTGGCTCCTGGTAATCGATATCTATATCTTGGAACTCGTTCATTCATTGTACGTACACGCTAAAATTAGTGAGCCCGGATATTTCGTATTTTTCAGCAGGTATATTTTGTTTTCATGACCTATGTTACCGCCGGCATTTCGTTACTATAGGCAACGCGCAGGAACAGGCGTTTTGTCCGCCAGACGTCTCTCATTGAACTTTCCATCCCGATCGCAATGTTTAAGGAGAATAGCGCTCAGGGCTTTTCCACACAGGCAGCTGTTTTGCGCTGCGAAACGTTACCACGGACCAAACAGATTTCCATCTCGTGGTCACCACCCTCCCGTTTCAAATCATAGACGAGATGGACAAACTTTTGGGACTTCCAGATATAGTCAAGTTGTAGAGTGACATAAACAGAGCATTATCAAGCGCGCCGGCCTTTTTGATCGTCAGCTCATCGCGTAGTTACCTAGCATTACAGAACAGGACGACAGAATACTTCGAAACTTCCACGCCTCATGCAAGGACTTGTCGGCACATCATAACTCGAGGAGTCTCCCCTGCCTGAAATGTGGGCCCAGAGACTGCCTAGGGAAATGCGAAATATCCCTAGCTCTCATCAGTGAGCAAATCGATACATAAAATATGTTCGCAGTTACGCAGTTTTCTTATTGTGACATCCGATTCGCGTGAAAATAAGGGAGAAACTAGCGTACTAACCAAGAAGCGACCACCGCGATATCGGTCAACTCACGTTTAAACACTTCGTAAATAATAACAGCCCGTTCATCAGCCAAATTTGCGGAATCACATTAATGAGCTTATCATTTGAACAGTCTGTTTCCCACTGTTGGTGTAGCTGAACTGTGGCCAAAGATCAACAAGAACCACCGTGACTCTGGAGGTCACTTGTGAAATGCAACTAAATGTTCGCCTTTTCGGCAGCCAGTCACACTACCTTGTTCCTCCAAATTATACCTATTTTCATTCCTGCTATACAAGTTATAACACTGTAACTCCCGCAATGTGGATAGTTTTCCCCCAGGAGGGCTAGCCAACACTTTTACCAACTTCAGACTCTACTTACAGTTATCACTGTGTTTTGTAATTGCCAACACTCAGCTGTTAGATCCCAGAATACTCTAGGATAACCAGATTGCGGTCATCAGTGAGACCTGATACGAATACAACACTGCCCCGGAATATTGTACTATCACCACGGAGTACATTGATTAACCTGTCTATACCAAACGTTTAGAATGCCGAATATCTACTCTGGCGTTGCAAGACTGCTCGACCACCTAGGTAGCTCACAATTAACTTAGTGCTTGGATCTGTTGATGGTAGTTCCCCCAAATTTACCACAATCTTCAGAGACTGCTTTCGCGTGATGTTCAAGGAATGAACATACGTCGAAGCAGATCTATCTAACCAGCTTCTCAATCACCTAGTGACGAGGTTTGATACCAGTTGGCTGATTATAAATAGCTGCTTTTCCTTCGACCTCGCAGTAATCTGAACCTTAGGCTATAGCATTCAGGGTGTTTGGAAGGGGGATTTGTGGGCTCAGCGTGGAGGATACACGCTGATCAAACAGACTCAAGCGTTTGCCACCAAGAAGTCCACGCCGGCCAGGTATGTCGTTTGCGAAACACGCATGAACTGCTTTTACCACGCTCCTGCTATGCTGGTGAAAGTCTACTTTGCAGCTGATAGACTTCGCTGAAAATTCTATTCCTGGGTTCTGGATTCAGGTGCTCCAGTCTGACGCACGTGGGAGCATTCACGATCCTGTTACTTTAGGTGTTCAAAATCAGTATAACTTTGAGTATTAGAAATTTAAAGTAAGTTATAAAACCGTCGCGAAACCCCAAGCATGGCGTACATGTTGCCGTGAGCATAGTAATCTCCGTTGCGCTAAATATAAGGGTGTTCGTGCGACTGATGGTGCTCAATCCAGCGAATTCTGTAATTTAAGTCAATTTTGACCCAAATGATCATTTTAAAGCTATTTTGAACATCTGACACCAGACCGGTGAATTACATAATCATTTTAATACACTACTTGTCTTGATTCTAGGAGATATCCTTCAATATGTAGTGTAATTTGTTGAACAAGCGACCAGGTTGGGATATCACGTCTACGAAAACATCCTTCGAAAAGCAAGAAAAGTAGAATATTGCAGCCGGAAAATGAAAAACCCATCATATCTCATGGAGTATGTACAGATTTATATAGTGGGGATAACCAGTGCATTTTTAGGGTTCGGTGAATTGTCTCCAACTTCTCATAAGAGGAGCGCTTTTTGCTAAAATGTTATCGTATGTTGCAACATCAATAATCTGTTATAACTACACAGTCGTAACGCTACGACTGGGTAGCCCCGTTTCTACCTCGTCCGGAATCGACTCATCCTCAGCAATCAGCACGCTAAGCTGATCTAGACAAGTGATTGGAAGCTTTCGCAAATTGAATGCAATTACACGAGGTTCCTCGCTATGCAGTACCTTGACGGCTCGATTGCTTTTGCCCAGTTTACCACCTGAATCACCTTTCGTCTGTGACTTGGAAGCTGCTTTTGGCGACCGTGGTGTCAAATATTGTAAAAGAATTTCTCCCATGCGAGCAGCCAATTGCGGTTGCCGAAGGCGAAGTAGTCGGTCGAACAACAACTCCAATTGCTGATTCGAGTATTTGGAGGGTTCACGCGTTGTGTCCTTGCGTTGTGTACTTGAAGCAGCGTTCTCAGTCTCCTCAGATCCGTGCGAATCTTTGACACTCATCGGAGAAACATTCTGATGAGATGGTAGCTGTTTGGTCAAACCGGTTTCCCCGACAGACGATCTATTAGAAGTGGTGACCTTTCTTTTAGTCACCTCACCATTTACGTGTTTATCCGACTTCGGCTTTGCTACCAATTTAGGGGAACCCTGACTAGCCATAAAACCACGAGGTGGTCCTACGTCCTCCAGATTCCCAGTGAAGAGCGAGTTACAAGAAGACATGGGTGGTGTAGGAGAGGAGGAGGCGGACGATTCAGAATGTAACGAAGACAGTGAAGACAAATCTACATCCAATTGGTTTTTGAGTGCCGTGGAAAGAAGTCGATCGCGCTTTTCAGATGGGGATGAACCGGCTGAAGAGAGCTTGGAATCCAGGGAAGAGCCCCCGATTTGCTGATGAGGTTTCAGTTTTTGCGGAGGTCGCTTACTACTATCTACACGGCTAACCGGACGAGACTGACGTGCAGTGGGCTTACTGGAACCCGTGGAAGGTTGTTTATTAGGCGAACTGGTTTTGGAATCGTCACCTTTCGGAACTGAGAGAATGGGATTAAATGAGAATGACATAAATTGACGGGAATAAATCAAGAGCATCGCAGTTATCAGGTGTGTACGAATGTTATCGCGTTGGACACAGAATTAAACAAATTCACCAAGCAAGAAACGTTATACATTGAGAACAGACGGTGAATTTCTTGGGCTACACGGAGTTTGCAGATCATCATACGGAACCACCTTCCATCTGGATAAAAGTGCAAACACTCGTTAAAAAGTGGTACTGCTAACTGTTGGAACAGCATACAGTTTGGGCTCACTGGATCAGGGTCGTATGTGATTGGAAATACGCATTCAGGTCCGTGAAATGTCGCACCTCTCGGGAAAGTGAAAAAGTGCTACATTCCAAGATTTTAGACAAAGTATTTAAGTGGTGCATAACAATGAGGTTTTTCACCGAAGTAGCGCACACTATGTATGTCGTGAAAACCTTACCCAAATGCACTCAGACTCCTTATATGTAATACCCTTGACATGCACCTCTTAAGATGCTCTCATAAACTGCGTGTCCCAATCCGGTTGCACATATTTATAGGCAACTTGGATTGCACACGTCTAAAATGTAACCGGTCTCCGAAATGTGGTCAGATAAAACGAGAGTATACCTTAATTTGCAGCTTCGAGCCTGACTAGATCATGAAGTCCCACACTGATAGATTGGGAGATCACATCAAGTTGAGGAGCTTCTACGGTCAACCAATTTGTATACCACAGATAACTGTACAATTAAAAGAATAAGAAAAGTACCTTCAAGTAGAAACGAGGTTAAAAATGCGAAGTTCTGTTTAAAACACCGTCGTGTCAAGATGTTATCATTTAAACGATCTGCTAGAATAGTGGAGTATTCGGTAGAGATTATTCTTCAATCCACGGTAAATGTAATTATCATTTCTCTCACCTTGCGTGATCCACGCTTATTCAGTTGTACTGAAATGCATCGCGCAGCAAAATCACTTACAGTCCATTCTCAATCAGCAATTCATCGGACAATATGTGATCGCGACCTATTCACAGATTTGCGAGAGTGGAACTATGTTGCACATGGCCAGGCATATTCACGTTCTACTTCCGATATCCGTTACAGGTCCGATGCCGCTTTAACCTGCTCAACCGGTCGACTGTCACATGACTTCCTTCTTCGCCAACACAAACTAAGTGCTGATCACGCCGACAGTAAACACTTAATCTGTTCGCTACATCTGCCAAAGAACATACCCAAACCCGGAGGCATACATGAATCGCCACGTCATGATCGCAGTGACACCAGTGAATCTGGAGACGTTAACCCAGGAACATTAAGGGATATTCCAAGCAATACATCGGGGCGATATTCAATGATCAAGTCCAACCACTCTTGAGCACACAAACATTTCGTGTTCAAATTACGGCAGCCTGGATAGACAAACGATTAAGGGAACTAGAAACGTTGCCGATGATTGACGTCTGTCTGGGTGGACGACAAATACCTACAACTACTGATTGCCAGTGGTGTCGCTGAAACAGTTTCAAGCACGATTGCAGCTCATTTGATCGGCTGCAATCATTCTGTCAGGACGAAGTACGCTTTCCAGATCGCCCACCAAGTGCCAAGATAGCTAACTAAAATGATGAGTTCCAGTGTCTGTCGTTGCGGAAGCGACTAGTATCCGATTGTATAACCCTGACCTCTGCACTGAGAAGTTCGTGTGAAAACTTAACCACCTCTGAACAGAAGTCGGTCAAAATTGGGATCAATACTTGCGCAAACGTTGCCAATCGCATAGCTCACAATCTCCACTGTCCGATTCTCCTACCCACTCTGGATACAACAAATAACAGGTTTCGATACCACTGTACGTTCAGCTCACTGGTTAAGTATGGTCAACAGGTGCTGTAATCCAGTAGGAGATTGGGTAGGTTGGAAACAGAACTGTCAGCTACATCTTGTGAGACTTCCCTTATTCGCAACAGATCCGTAGAAAATCAATATGAATAATCGAGTTTACTTTACATAGATTTAATCTACAGCGGGTCCTTGAGCGAGCAAAAACAACTCTTTTAAAGACTTTAAACACCGGCACTTTAAGCATGTTTTTTTCAAAGACAACAGTTGCAACAAATCCTTCACGGATTTGCACAAACCGCAGAACCCCTCGAACATATGGAAGTGACGACCCATCATTGACAGAATTCTTGAGGGCAGTCCAGTTTGATAAGATATTGTGATTGTTTTTCGCGATAAACCTACAGATTTGGCTACTGAGATGTGTGTAGCTTACTTAATCGGGCCTCTTTTTGCAGTTGCTCAACAGATCGATACCCACGGGGACAAAAGAAATCACGGATAACCCCGACGCTTGCCATCCAAATCATCCAGGCAATCGAGTTATGATGGGCAAGCAGGCGGATTGCAATCACCTAATTGACATTCAACAGGTCACGGTGCTGTACACTCATCTAATCTTCGAAACAATGAGGCATCAAAAAGCAACCAGCGAGCAAATGCCTACAAATATAGCTGACCAATCCGAGCCGATGCAATGGCCGACTAAAACCTGAGACGTAACATTGTACGGTCATGCGTGTGATAGGAATGGAGAAAGCGCCATAAATGGTTGTGGAAACATTTTCAGATATGCTGCTTTGCAGCGCTACCTCTCAAGTATAAACTAACAAAAGTGTACGGAAATGAATCGGGAAGTGGTAGAAGCGGGTACTTCATCAACGCGTTGTATTAGGCACACCTCAGCGTGGTCAAAACAGAGAGAGAAATGATATATGTCGCGAAACGCCAACATTTCGATTTACTCTCATCAGTCGCTAACGCGAAGCCAACGAATTTCGAACGGAATGGTCACACCAACAGGTGAATTAGACAACCACATAGCTTTGACCTCTTACGTGCTAATGCGTGCGGAGGGAGATTAATTGTCAGCGCCTTCTGTGCACACAATCAGCTGATGTCTGATTATTGTTGATTCCTTAATCACTAGTAGTTTCGGATCACGATTACGCAACAACATCTTGAAACGATTTGATCCAGTTAACAAGGTGACCGGTTGGTAGCGCGCATGGCGACAGATGAGGCTAGATTCTTCGAGCTGGTTATGGTCAGCAAGTAGGTATATAGTCCTCAGTACGACGACTGCTGCCACATTGGTGGATTGGATTCCTGTTAACATTAGACTTTACGCTGTCCGCTTGACAGGTCCTGTTAAGGCCAGCTCCAGACGTAAAACATTCAGAAACCATTTCACTGTCTGCTCACGCTCCAATTAACTATAGTGACGCGGCGTCAAGAACACCTTTTATTCGTATCTGGTCGTCCCGCTTCGGTCAACACATGGTTCTGATATAGTCGGTCGTTTTGGTGGGGCCGAAGGTTATAGCACTGGACAGAACACTGAGGCCCAACTTGGCTGTCCTCCTGCTTCTTTTGTGTTGCCGAAAAAAACCTTTAATGTAGCAATCTGGTTGGCATACTTGGGACCATCCACTAGGATTGAGGTCCGCAATTGCATTTCTGCTCGCAGACGTGATAAGACTGTTGATACGGATGATCTCGTGCCGACGTTTCAGAGAATGTGGAGAGGCGTTAGTAGAGGCCTTGACTAAGTTGTTTCGATTTGTGTGGACAACGGAGACCATTCCTCTATGCCAGGGTCGCTTGATAATATTTCCCATATTTAAGAAAAGAGTCCGCAGCTCTTGTGAAAACCATAGGAGTGGACACTTCTGGCGACAGAGAGGTATCCCTCTGATGCTTAAAGGTCGAGTATATAAGGCGACAATGAAGGCTGTTTTACTTTGTGGCGACGAAACCTGGTCGCCCAGGATAGAAGACGTGACCCGTCTTCAGGTATTGGGCCACCGGTGTCTGCGTTCGATCGTGGCACCAGCCGGTAAGTAACGAAAAAGTCAAGAAGAGGGTATTTGGTGGTGATTGTCAGACGAGTTCTTTCGGTCAACCCCCACATTTGCACAGACGCAGATGGTTAGGTTATGTACTAATAATTCCAGCCACATCAAGCACCCTTTGCCGACGGTGCGGTCGACTGGCGTAAGGTGCGAGGTGGAGAGATGTTGACCTGGCGTAGACAAATGAAGTCGTTCGCGGAGAGGTCGGCCACCGTACGTCGGGTTCGCGACTCACAGTCGGTTGCTGAGAACATCAGGTGAGATGATGGCTAACCGAGCTCAGTGGCATGAATGATGTTGTTTAACCGAGTTGTCTGTGAAGTAAGTGCACCCGATGATGCGGGGAAACGAAAGCCGTAAGAAAGCTGTCTTACTGATGACACCTTACTTCTACTCACAGGTCGGTTGTTTGTTTGCAAGGTATGGGTACCTTGATAATAAAGGTATTTTTTTAGCAGTTATCTCCCTTCCCCCACTTATTTGTTCTCCTTTCTTCCGGTACATGATTCGCTTTTCCTCTTCGTGGTTGTGTGATAGTTAAGCATCGGTGTGAACCACTGATGTATTACCGTCTATGACAATGACGCACCTTATCTCTTGTTACGTTCCGACTCGAAAATATGATTGCATGTGAATACATATGTACACAGCTCCCTTCCTAGCTTGAAGGTTTTTCGATTGGTATTAAAACGATGATTTTCAGTTATACCTGGGAGCACTCACCGGGATCGAGAACGACACCATAGAAGCCATGAAGTAACTGTCTGCCTACGTCAAAGCGGGCCACTCAAGTTCGATCGGTGACTTTTTGTGACAGTTTAATGGCGTATACAACAATAGTCCGAATAAAACTGGAAGCTGGTAAGAGCAGGTGCTCCGGATGGCGATTGACAAATCTCGTAGATGAACCAACAATTGAACGTGCAGATGAGAAAAAAAGCAAGACGGATGGAGTCGACAAACCAGCGATATGCATGTTTTTCTCTGAACAGACGAAGATTGGTATGGATAAGAATTTCCGCGAGCTCACATAACTGATTTATAAAAAATATGAGGAGCCCAGACAACAGAGATGAACAAGAATGGTTGGAAAGACGTTGGCTTACAAATACACATCACTCTGATGTCAACTCGGTGGAGCCAAGCAGAAATGTTCATTGTCCGCTCCAGAGCTCGATAAGGGAGCAAGTACAAATAGCACCTTACCTTTGCTAAGTTTCGTCTGTGAACCTTTGGTATAATCACATTTGATGCTCTTTCGTACAGAATTGGTTGATCGGTCCGGTGACGGTTTGAATGCTTTCGGAGATTGCGGACTCGGTTTGTTTCGAGAAGCAATATCTACAGATCTTCTCAGCTCAGTAGATACTCCCAGTGTACCAGTAACCCCTGAGGTCGGTTTTGAAAGGTCAAGCTGTTTCGACGGTTGGCAACGTCCACGTTGAGTTGACGGGAGATGATTGTCGTTTTCGTCTGAACTAGTGTACGTACGGGGACGAGAACCATCGGATGCCTCGGGTGACGAGGTTCGACGAGTAGGTGATTTGTCAGCCAGCACACCCGCTTTCGATGGAATTACCGCTAACGGCGTCGTAGCCTGGACCATGGAAACATCCATCTGTGACTAGAGACAGGGTGAACGGAGTAAACATAACGTGGAAGATTAACGAGAAGTCGAGGTAAAATTTTCAGCCACCTCCACCAAGTACGGTAAATACACAAGTTGAAGCTACCACTTGGAATTAATTTCATTTTAGAATAAGCAGGTCAACTTACCTAGACAACTGATACCACATGCGACTTTACGACTGAAACACAAACTATTTATCCACTTTAACAAGCACTGCAGGCGAGGAGTGCACTACACTTAATACATGGAACGCGGTGAACATGAGCAAATTGCCAACGGACACAGCTCAGCTTACCAGACAACCCACCGTGATTAGAAAAAAGAGCAATGGGTTAAACATAAAGAGAACTCGTCAGTCTCTCAAGAACCAACAAAACGCGAAAAACAAGGTCTCTGAAGTACAGATGAACAACGGTGTGAGTGGTCCCCTAATGCAGCAGAGAAAGAAAATTGATTCGCAAAAACAAAAGCCTGGGCCTTCTAGAAAATGAATGTAAAGTGTAGTATTGTCTGCATGAAAGCCAACGCCAGAAGTGTTGTATGAATGGTCAAGATCATTTTTGAAAAATAAGATGGGTTATCTATCAGCGTCTGTCAGTGCATGAACGACTTTGCTCTCCAAAATGTATCACTTATATATAATCGCTCTTACCTCTTTGCATATTACTGGTAAGTTGTAATGAGCATTGCACACAAGCAAATGTGGCTGGGTGTAAGTATATGATAATTTAGTTGTGACTAATGCACTACTGACGAGCTCTAACAAGAAAACCGAGTATAGCGTTTCTATTCAAAAGGGCTAGCTGAAAAGTCTATGAGAATGCGAAAGCTCCGATCTAATTCACATCTTCTACTTATACTTGCACATTAAAGAACAAAATCGATGATGTATAAAACTAGTTCACAAGGAATTTGTCTTGAAAATGAGAGAAAATCATGCATTCTTAGAAAGATCGTTTGAAGGAGTAAGTTTCCAGCTTCACACCATCAACCGCTTGCTTTTATGTGACGTAATTTGATACATAGGCCGCCTAAATATAGTTTAATAAACGGAGTACGCAAAACACGAAGCACATTTGATCACCACATAGAAGCAGAAACGCACAGATGACCGGGCTGTGTCACACTGAACTACAAGTTAGGTTAGACGTTGAGAAACACACGAGTTGCATGTAACACGTATTAAGTAACGGTGTGACGGGTGCATAGAAGGTGACCATAAGAATGGCAACAAAACAAAGAGAAACTCACAGATGCTGTAACAGCAGGCAAGAAATCCTGCGAACGACGAGTAATATCCAATAGTTTAGATTTCTTGTTATGAAACTGTTGGGGTTTTCCCGTATCGGGCACCGTTTCAAAACGGTTTTCTGATATACGGTTGGTTTGGCGTACCTCTCTGAAATCATTTGCACTAGATACAGTACGTGGCAGATCGCTCTCGGAGCCCATATTCTGACGACGAAAATGCATGCAATCATCTGAATAGTCATCATCAGACTCCTCACCGGAAAGAACGACCGTGTCCTTGACAGGGTCACTTGGATCGTAGGGTTTACTATCGTTACTATCAGTGGGAGACAATGGACGATTACGTGGAGCCTCGTGTCCGCAAACAGCTGTGTCCCTCTCATCCTCCTCCCGATCCGAATATACACGATCTTCATCTCCAAACAAGTCCACCGATGGACTATCCGCGTTGGTTGAGTCATGACATTGAGAAAACAAGCTGCGAGACAAAACATCATCGAATTCCCCATCCACAGGTTCCAGTAGAAGACTAGCGCGGTCGCCAAACAACGGGTGCGGGGATTTAGGGCTGTGTAAGTTTGTCTGGCTCGAAGTAATTGGCGGGTCCTCGTCCGAACCAAATAATTCTTGTTCGACTGAAGAACGTACCAAATCATCGTTATGCTTGGTACCGGATTTGTTGGATCTTACTTTGTGAATAAAAGACGGTTGTGTTTCACTAAAACACTTATGATGATTATCAGATGAAGTAGATTTAGTATCACATGTAACTCCAAGAACATTGAGATCACCTGTCGGACTAGAATGTCTGCGGGGATCGTGTGAAGGTCTCTCACGTTTCGATGATTTGTGTTTCTTCGGTTTTGGCGTCTGTTCTCGGAAATCATGCTCAACCAATGTCCAGGATTTTGAGAGGGGATCCCGATACAATTCCGATGATCCGGATAGTTTGTTGTCAATTGTTTCCGGAGATTGAGATGCGACATGGGGTGGACGCTATAATATTAAGCAATCAAAATGCGCAGAAAAAGAATTATTCCATTTTAGGCAATGAAGATGGAATTAAAAATGTGCGACTTTGCGTGTCGAAGTGGAAGGTAACCACTTTCGTATGAAATCAACTTCCAAATGCAGTTTGGTATGCGTATCCGTAACAAAATTCCGTTTAAGCAGGCTAAGCAGACAAGCCGACGAAGCATACGGTTACGTCAGAAATAACGCACAGCGACGTAAAGCGGAGATACCTGAAAAATTACCCTACAGCGTCCCATGCAGTGTAATATATAGGAAAAACAAACAAAATTTAGAACTTGTAAGTAACTGAGCATTCGTTCGCGGTGAGGAGTCTTCAATTCGGCGGCTGAAGAATTTACGTGAGATGACAGCTAATCGGGCTCAGTTGCTTGAATGTTGCTGTTTGATCGAGTTATGTGCGAAACAAGTGCACTTACTGACGCAGGGTAGTGAAATTTGTCAGGAAACTGTCCAACTGGTGACGTCTTACTTTTACCTATAGTTCAGTTGTTTGTTTGCAAGATGTGGATACCTCGACGCTGGATGATTCCGTGTCAACATGGTTGTTTTTAGTATCCATCCTATCCTCTCCATCCTTCTTCGTAGCCAAGGCTTACTCTTTTCTCCATGGTTGCATAACAGATAAACATCGACGTGGTCTACCAGTCTATTGCCCTAATTAACGTCGATAATACTGATGAACTTTTAATCGGTCTTAAGCATGTTCCACGCAAAAAAGAATGACTAGCGAACCGTGTTACTGTTGAATATCACGCAGAACTACAAGCAGCCTCGTGATACCAGGGTAAATCAGCAGACTCATAACCGTAAACATAAGTCATAACCAGTTCAAATCCACTTATCCAGGATCAATTAATTTGGCAATACCTGGCTTGCAGATGTCAGAATGGGATGGACAAGTAATATGAAAACCTCATCAACTCCGACGCGCGGAGACGTTAGGCTTTGCCTGCTGGAGTAGCGTGAACACTAAAACCGTCTGCTACCAATGTCATCTGGCATGACAGCGTATTTTTTATTTATAACAAAAACAGTTCTTCTGTTCGAAACCGTCTCGTTCCTTAATGCCTCTTTAGGCATCATTCTCATCCGAATGCTAAACGCCACTGCTTCAACGAATGCCACGTGAGCCACAGCAATAATTGATGAAACTGGTTGTTTTGCAAATGAGTGAAATAATATGCTACGAAAGAGTACATTGTAGCAACAGAGTAGTGCAACGTTCGAGCATATACTTTCAGGTAGAGAAAGGCCAGTGTCAATCATCGGTGTGGTGCTGGTAACCATATCCAGTCCTAATCAAACGCCGATAACTGCGCTGAAATTGCTTCAACGTCTTGCATACGCGTGGGCAGCCGTATGGTAGCAAGTCCAAGCACAACACAGTATGTAACGCGGTATTGTTGTGACCTCAAGAGACGCTTGACCGCCAAGATTGTTTACTGCACAAAATCCTGTACAAGTTATGTTGAAAAACAGAACCACGAACGGGTACACTCATTTGCACGGCTGACGCATTTTCACACACACTGGACTGCAATACATTGTACTTCGTCCTGATGGCACGCCACCCCATAGCGCATACTGACTACTTCAATATTCGCTTCTGATACCTCGTCTTCCTCGCGATGACACTGGCCTTTTTAGTTCCCAAATGTGCTCTCAAACTGTGAGTAGTACACTACTCACCGACGAAGCTACCTATTACAAAACACCCCTCCCTCTTCTGAGGTTTCCTGGCTCCTCTGCATTTGTCGACGAATTCTCTCCGACCGCCGCAGTGTCGCCTCTCGGATTATTGATCGTCTGCTGGTTCGCCGCGCAGGTATATCGTGCCACTTGGCCAATTCACTGCCATCCACTCGTTTCGTCTCGCCGTCCCCCTCGACCGTATGTACTGCACCTCGTTTGGAAACTACTAAATACAGGTCTTTCCATTTAGGAAGAAGTTTTTATGATCCTGGGCCGCTGGCACCTGTGTTTCGATTATTTCAATATTTCACCTTTTCTCCTAGGTTGTACATTCTACCTTTGTCGAGCCGTTGATCTGCCGATTGCTTCTTTGCATGTGCCTGCGATGCTTCCAAATTTCGTCTGGCGTTTCCTCTTTCGGCAAACAACTCTCTGGTGGAATCGGTGTACTCCGGCCATATTCCTATATCTTAATCAATCGAATTCAAGAGATTCTGCCGTACATCAATTGAAATGGGGATTTCTTCTTGCTTGCCTGCACCGACGCACGGTGGGTCAATAACACCAGTGGTGATGTAGACTCTCAGTCGCCTCCCTTGGTTGACAGCCATTTCTTGGTCGTTCGGTTATTAAGTTCAGTGAGCTAATTTGTCTGCTGGTGATATGGTGTGGGTCGGATGCGCTCGATTCCCTGCTGTTGCACGTGTGTTCGAAACTACTCGCTCTCAAAGCATGGTCTCTGACCCGTCAAGGTCGCCTTTGGTACACCGTGGTTCGCTATGACGTGCTTCATTACCATATCTCCTATCGTAGATGCCCTTTGATCCAGAACGCCAGTCGCTTCAATCTAACAGGTAAAATGTACCGTCATGACCAGAATGTTTACCAGAATGGTTACCGCGAGCTCTTAATGGAAACGAACCCATAAGATCCACCGACCACAGTTCACCGATTTCGGAGACCGGTAGTGGCTGTAAGGGTGTTGGGCTCTCCTATTGTCTCTTTTCGGTAGCTGACACGTACGCCATCATATCTTTTTTCATCTTCGGCCAATGTTCTTTGTTGCAGACGATCTTATGTCATGGCGCATCCGGTGTGCGCCATTTTATGGCAGTTTCTACCAGTCTCTCTCTAGATTATCTCGGGATGACCACCGCATGAGAATGACCAACGCCACGATGTCACCATAATATGCCTGCACTATTTAGGCTAAGTTTTCCCCGTTGAGAAGCGATTATTTTCAGCTGTTCATCCTTAGTGTTTTCTGGGATTCTCATGCCTCTTGCCAGAGCGTCAGTCACCTTTTGGAGAACCTTCTCCTGACACCGTGGACGCATTAGTGTTTGTGGGTCCTGCTTCATTACCAAGCCAGTTACTCCAACAGTCACTTTCGGAAGTTCGTCGTCCGCCTGCGATCGAGAAAGAAAATCGGCGCACATGATTGATTATGAAATCATACTCCTGTAAACGCAACGCCCATGGGGCCAATTTGCTTCTCGGGTCCCTCGCCGTCTTGATCCACTCTAGAGTTTTGTGATCCGTCTCCATGTGGAACTGTTGACCCGACACCTGTCCAGTGCCCAGACGATTGACAGACATTCCTTCTCAACGACTGAATACCTTTGTTCTGCTGGGGTCAACACTCCGCTGGCATATTCGATTAATCCTTTCTTTTGTTTGAGTAACGCTCCAGTGTCATGGTCACTTGTATCCGCTGCTACGATAAACGTTCCTTTGGATTCCAAAGTTTCAGCGTCAGTTGTTGCTCGTTTATCCCTTGTTGCACTCGCATGAACGCCTTTTGGGCATCGTCGGTCCATTCAAATTGCTGGCCTTTTCGAAGGAGTCCGTACAGTGGTAGTGTAATGGAGTGAGGATTTTTCACGAACCGACTGTAGTACTCTGCTCAACTGAGAAATTGCTTCAGTGTGCGCCTAGGAATAAGTGCAACGGCCTCTCTCAGCGGCAGTATTTTTTTCTGGCAGAGGCCTGATTTCACCTTGACCCACCTTGTGTTCCAGTAACACCACTGATGATCGTCCGAGTTGAGACATATCGGCATTGATCTGGAGTCCTGAGTTCTCAATTCGATTTAAGACAGCATCTAGGTGAGCACCATGTTCCGAATCAGTGTTACTGTATATTACAATATCATCTCCATATACCGCTACACTATCCAGTCGTTTCAACAACTGAAACATCAGGCGTTGAAATGTGATAAGTCAAACGGTATCCGCCTAAATTGGTATTGTTTTTCGCCCACCGTGAATGCGATTTTCTCATGATCTGTGGGTTTGATTGCTACCTGTCAGTATCTGGAACGTGAACAATTTGGCCTGTTGCAACTTATCAACAATATCAGCGACAAACGGTATCAGCACAACCGTGTTTTGTGTTACCCCATTTAACCGTCTAAAATCCACACAAAAGCGATAACTCCCGTTAGACTTCTTCACCAGGAAGACCGGCGAGTTCTACGGACTGTTGGCTTCTTCGATAACATCTTCATACAACATGTTCCGTATTTGCCCTTTTACTTCCTCTTCAAAATGAACCGGTATCCTGCGGGGTCCGTGAGTTCGAAATGTTCCGGTTGTTGGTATTTCATGTGCAATCCAGTTGCAGAACCCGTCCGGATCATCGTCGTCCCCAAATATCCCCGCGTATTTCTCAACCGTCGACTGGAGTGAGGGGGCTGTGCAAATGGGGGTTCTCGTCGTGTGTGCCTTGTTGACGCTCTCCTGTTGCTGTCCTGTAAGTGTCAGGGAACCATACCTGGTTGACATTTTTTGAGCTTCAAGTCGACCACGGTATCTGTTACAGCGAGGAATTCGCCTCCAAGGATCGTTTGCCTGGTTTATGGAGACGCAAGGAAACGGTGTTTCACAATATGGCTGTCAATGCGCACCCCACATTATTTGACACCATCAACTAGCAAATTGTGACCAACTGTCCTGATCCTCGTGGACGTCGGTTCTACGTTTTGCTTCCCCGCAGGAGCAATCAACAAAGTAGCTGCTCCCGTATCGACCAACCAGTGTTCTATCTCCCAGTCAAATTCGACCTTTGTCTGTACAGTCCCTCTCTCAATCCCACCCATTACCAGTTGAACTGCCCAACAAAAGAAACAATCATGGAACGCTTTATTCTTACATCTCCTAGAACGCCGGTTTGGGCAATCCTTTTTCCAATGCCCTTTTTCACCACACATGAAACAGCTTCTTAGTCGACCGGTCCTTCGTGATGCTGCTCTCAATGCAGCCAAATCCGTTGCAAGCTGCTCCATTGCTTTCTGCATTTCTTCCAGTGTCTTCTTGATTGTATTACCGATTGTATCCATCGAGTCCACGGACATAACCCTCAACTCTCGCGTCAACTTCGCAAGTTCCTCAAAGTCCATCTGCCGAGCGACATGGGCAATACGGACTTGGTCGTGAACCGCCGTCGGACACCTTTGATAAATTGTCCCACCAACGTCGTGATTCGTGACCCAACTTTGGTAATGCTCTGTCAAGCAATCCTTGCAGAGTAGCACCGAACACGGATGGAGCCTCTCCTTGTCCAAGCCTGTCCGCCCTGAACCGTCGCACGGCTTTCTGGCGGTCGGCTGGGAGGTCAAATCCAGCCACCAGTGCCTCCTTTGCAACAGCCCACTCCATCTTCGCATCGCCTCTTCGCTCGGTGCCCAGCACAGCCATCGCCCTGCTCTTCACCAACTTCCGCAGGGCAGTCAGCTTCCCACGGTCGGTCTTAACTCCGACCACTTCGAGGATGCAGCCGAAACCCTGTACAAGTTACGTTGAAAAACAGAATCACGAACGCGTACACTCATTTGCACGGCTGACGCATTTACACACACACTGGACAGCAATACATTGCCCTTGGTCCTGATGGCACGCCACCCCATAACGCATACTGACTACTTCAATATTCGCTTCTGATACCTCGTCTTCCTCGCGATGACACTGGCCTTTTTAGTTCCCAAATTGTGGGTAGTATACTACTCACCAACGATGTTATCTCTTACACGGCAATACCAAGCATCCAGTGGCTTGAAATCTGGGAGTTGAACAACATTTATATCAAGAAAAGAGCACTCGGAATGTGTTTCTTAGGGCGCCTACAGAGAGACGAGGGAAGCAGATGTGCTGGGCTGTTTATTTTGTGTTCAAGCATTTCGTGCATAGTGTGCATCTACGGTGTAAAAAATAATTAGCCACTTTTTGCACTCTCCTTTGAAAAACATGCATAAGCGTGACTGTAATTTCCGTGTACCACGGAACGTCTCTGCTTGTTATTTGGTCAGCTGCACAGTAAGTCCTATCCCTCTTAAGGTGGTACGTTTATGGATCGGCACAATAAGGAAAAAGACCCTAGTTCGCACGTTTTTGTTTTTGAGTTGGTCACGGAAAAAGTGTGCTGAACGGTTTATAGGCATGAAGATAAGGTGAACAGAAACTCCAGTGAAGCTACTATCAAACAGTCATATCAGCAACGAACACCGAAACAATGTTACGTCAGAAATGCACATTTGCCCTGTGGGACCGAGCTAGGAGAGTGACTAGGAAACTGATAGTACAGGTTGTCTAACGCGTATGCGTTGGTCGAATAGAACTTTGAAACTCAGCCGATAGGGTCGTGATCACAGAGCTAGATAGTGTGGACATGCCTTAACTAAGGAGCAGTTCCGCTTATTTCGTAATCCAGTTTCGGCGAATGACCCCTACGAGTAGCCGCTTCTAGTCAACGAAAGATCTGTCACAGGTTAACACGAGAGTGGGGTAGTTTGTGGACGAGAATTAAATCGCCTATAAGATGTTCGCAATCATTTGAGAAATGACCTAATTCCTCCAGCTTTTCTGGATAACGGACATTCTGGGGGCTCGGAAGTTTTCGAGTGAACCGTCTCTGAACACGTTTAATAGGTGCCATGTTTTCTTTTAAGATAAGAGCGACAGAACAATAAGTTTGGTCCCAGGTGAACGCGAATCGTGGAGATGAAAGGGGTAGTTCCACAAATTCTTCCTAGGAGACAAACTGTCATTTGTACCTTTAAGCTATTACCGCAAAAGTTGCAGACAGACGGCAACTAGGTTTGCTACAAAACATTTCTGGGTGGACAAAACAACGGCTACAGAAACAAAGCTTTGAATAGAGGGTTTACTGGAAAATCAATGACTCGAAGCTCCAAGTTCGAAACCAACCACCCATTGAGGTCCTACGTCGCTGAACAGTAACCCTAAAAACATACGATACCTAAAATACGTCTAAACCAGGGACACCCATAATCTGCTCAAACCTCAAGTGTTCCATCTCAACGAGACCAATACAACAGAGTAGGTCGCCATCATATATCCCTTTTTTTGTATCCTCCTGAACATCTGGGAAGTTACATAATCTGTGAAGGTTCTACATGTGAACAGTTATCTCACCTGTACAACCGTATTGCCCACAAAGCCTACACAAAGTGCATACGACTCATCACGCCAGTTACATTCGAAATTGGCTAAGGGATTACACAGTGCTACGCCATCAAAATTAGATGAGATTTAGTGAATAACACCCACAGAAGACTACATAGCCTTTCCGATCACCAAGTAGCAGATAAGAGATCGGTCCTTCTAAGGGGCTCTGGTTTTAACATCAAGGACGCTCGGACCTCTGACTCCGTTGCATTATTCGAAGCTGATGGATGTCAACAGTCACCAACATGCTAGGGTGGGAGTGATCGGTATGCTCAAGTGCTAAAGACCAAGTGACGTCCCTAGAAAAATCCACGCTGAATCTGTTAATCAGCGGCAGAAGTGCTACTGTCAACAGTCTCACACGTTACTAATGAATACTAATGAGTAGTCGGGGATTTGGTTTATTTTCAAGTTGACCATCACTCACATTTGATCGCAGCCTTCGCATTCAGATAGACTTTCCAGCCAGCCTCTTTCGAAAAGAAGCACTAGACTCGAGTTTCGCTCTCATTAGAGCTCGTCAATAGTCACACTAGGCACGACCGAATTATCAAACCTGAGCGCTCAACCACTCTCGCTTCTGAGCAATGATCAGGTTGCCCGATCGTCTCGAGAGGAGACAGTAATTGTCCTGTTAACTCCAATCGATAACCCCGCCATTAGGACTTCCGAGACAGGTCGATATCATACGTGTAATACTATGACTTTACTAAATAGAAGTGACCAATTCTCGAAAGCTCAAAATTCGCCTAATGATTAAATTGTGAGCATGAAATTGCAATCAGATTCCTAAAGAGTAAACCTAGTAGAAAACCATACGGCCTAAAGAAACGGTAACATCTTAAAAGAACTCACACCTACCGAGAATCCCGTTGGGAAACTATAGGGACTGTCTAAAGTTCATAAAGACAACAAACACTTAAGATCGACCGTTTTGACCAGAATAGGCCTAGCCTAAAGCTAACGAGATTCCTCTGCGGGCTAATTTAACCGATACGAAGAAAGAGCCCATTGTATAAACGCAGTGTCCCCGATTTACTTAACAAGATACGAAGTCATGCGTGTCGTTCGGTGTTTCCTCGTTGTTCATTTGCATCCTGAACAAACTGGCGTTAAACGCACTAGATCACATGCTGTAGGATAATACACAATGATAAAAATGCACCAGGCTGTTTGTAGCGGAAGTTGTAGAACCGCATAAATTTACACAGAAATCTACCTAGAATTTGGAGACACAGTATATCACCAAAAACAGGAAGCACAAATGGGATCACCGCTATCAGGACCGCAATTCGTTGGAAGAACTGTTTCAGGAATATCACCCAACATCGTGGTTGAGGTGTTTGGATGATATATTCGTTCACATTAAGCATGCGGAGAACGACAGTTTACACGAGGCTATCACCTGAGCTTCAATTCGCCAAGGAATTGGAAATCAACCTCCCAATGCTTCCTGGATATACTACTATTGAGGCAATCGTATGGAACCAACAATCACTGACACCATACTGTCATACAATGGTAACCAACCGCTCGCACAAAAAATTGTGTGCGGACTTCATCGAGTGAGGCAAGCCCCGAAACAAAAAGTAGGAAGGGAAAATATTCGGAAGTTAATCACAACAAACGTCCATTCCCAGACCATTCATGAACACGTGCATCGGAACCCGATCGAAAGTCGATTCTAGCTACAAGAGAGACAAGGTCAGCAACTCGGAGGCAACAGAACATGGTATGATGAAGTCGGAAGTTAAAATTGCCCACAGGTCAACGAACAGCCTTTGAAATGAGTTTCGCAAAATTAAACATACAGTTGAGGCGCGTGTAATATGTTCTACTCGTTAGGAATGTTACCGAAGTTATGTAAGCAAAACCCGTAAACGGACGAAGACATCTACACGAATATCATGTGGCACTGTGGCAGGTAGACCAGAAATCATAACTTTGCCAGCAATGCACAACGACAAAGAAGTGAAAGCCAGCGTGATGGGAAAGACGACAGGAGAGCAAGAACTAGTCCGAAAACCACAATGTCTTGAACAGACACATCGATCTCGTAGCATCAGTTACATAGATACGACGATGGCTAATAGACAGACAGACGGCCGAGCTGGCAAGCCGGTAGCATAGTGGTAATTTCTTTCCCATCACCACTATGTTTGACAATGGGCCACAGTGTGCATTGGAGACGTCACAATAAATACTTCTCAATCGATGTTCCTCTTTTCCATTTTATATATGTATGCACACATATAACTAAAGGGTACTGCTACGTTTCACACCTCACTACACTACACTATTCGAGAGATGCGAATGCCACTAGTACAAGAGCATCTGCTGAATCCGAGTAGTGCTAAGTGAAACACCTTCATCATCATCATCATCATAGACAGCAATACATCAGTGGTTCACACTAATGCTTAACTGCCACACAACCATGAAGAAACAGCAAACCCTATATAGAAAGAGAGAACGAAAAAGAAGGGGACGGGAAGGGACCTAACTACTGAAAATGACTACGTCCCTATTCAAACGTTCAGCATCAAGGTGCCTACACCTTGCAAACAACACAACCGAGCTGCAAGTGAGAGTAAGGCGTCATCAGCGATACAGCTTCCTTACGGCTTTCACTGCA
>QNGE01004974.1:10891-44187 GCA_008508345.1 Paragonimus westermani | reverse complement strand
ACATGAGCACCAGCCGGTTTGTAGAAGGTTTGGAGCACAGGGGACTGTGCTTTACGAAGAGGGGAGCTGTGTAACGCGCAACCGAAACCAGCGAGCGCGCACGGATTGAATTTGAGTTGGGTAACGGGGCGTGCTGCTGTGTTGTCGGTGCCGTTTTAACTGTCGTTTGTGTAAGTCGTGTGCATGGCTTACTGGGCCTTCGGCTCATGTTCGTTCGTATTGTTTCTCTTTTCAGAACTGTTGTACGAACCCCTACTTCGGAAGTGCGTTGTCCCCTGGTGCGTCCACGTTGCCCGAAGGTTGGTTCGCGAAGTCACGGGCATCCAGATTAGAGTCGGCTGGCCTGCATGTTACAGTCACCAACATTCTATTAACACATAACGATCATCAAACACTCACGCAAGCAGCCACTTCAACACCTTTTGCTTCACATACTTTATCGGCCCTATATCCTCTTACGTTTAGCGGGTATGGAAGGACGGTCGCAGTCGGAAGAATATGAACTGAAAAACATTTTCTCACGAGAACAGCGGGTTGCACCGTTGTGCTGGCTTGTTATGTGAATAATTACTTGGTCTTGGGAGTCACTGGGAGCTCTGATGCATATCAGCATTTTCCCGGCAATTCCCATGTGGATGATTACCTCCAACGTGTATCCCATTTGACTTTAGGAGCAGAAGAGCCAAGTAAGTCCATCGCGTTAAGTCTATTCAGCACGGTGACACCTTAAGCGTTTTTTTGAACTGCTACGATTCAGTTACTTCCACTTTCATCACCTTATTGCCTGTGAATACTCCCAATTGCTGGTTCAGCGTATATAGAACTTAAATCTACCGTAAGTTTGGGGCCGGAGGACGAAATGTTACCGAACTCTTCGATGATTGTTTATCCCGATAACATTTGAAACAGAAGTTTAGTGACTAATATAGAATGGTGCACGGCACAGGGTTTTTAGTACTGGAGTAAACGTTACCATAATAAAAACGATTCAGCTGCCAAAAGTTGGATATCTCAAGCCGTTACTGAGTTACGGCTAGGCAGAGGAAGCAAATTTTTCTCTTCGCCTAGACGCACACTATACCTACCAATTTCTTATGTAAATACACAAGGCGCCCGACAAACGGTAGGTCATCTATCCGGAATATGTCATGTCAGTGATTTCAGTGGTAACTATCGTTCACGATGTGGCGGCCAATCGGAAGCGTTTCTATTCGCGTTATTGGTCCAGCGTTGTTCGCTTCACTTATTCGCGTTCATGTTCAGCGTTATTCGTCTATCGCACAGGTACTAGGTAAAGTACAAGTGACAGGGTGTCCTACGGGATTGTGTAATTTTCGAGTTAGATTTCAATCCGATGGCACTTAATCACCAGAAGAATACTAATTATGACCACCGATGGAAAGCTGCTGAAATGATGACACCCCTGAAGAGGAATACCTCCTTTCAGATGGCCTAGTGTGGGCACGTTTGTCATCCTGACCTGGTTGCCAGCCACCGATTTGGAGAATTGTTGCTCGAAAACTACGTTGGCGAAAACGTGTAAGAATCAAGTCACTGGAAAGTCCGCGATACTTAAAGGAATGCATACAAATTACTTCATGTCGATTGAAGGGATATATGCTATGGGGCACCGAATACTAAAGTAGTACTCATCAGACTCCTACAACGGGTTTTCGCATGATTGACGCACAAGCTTTGCATGGAGATCCAATTCTCCGTTTCAGTCGATTCGTCCGTTTTGTTTTTCAGCGGACCTCAATTAGTCAGAAGGATGACTGCTAAGAACGATAGATGAGCGGCTTTTTACGGGTACAGCGAACACTTATAATGCGAATTGCTGACCTAGGAGGGTTTTCAGTAGACTTGAGTTTAACGAGGACGTGAGACAATTTCATTTTGAGTTAACGGCGACCTTGGAAGAAAGTCAGTTCCGCTGGTTGTTAACCTGTTAAGAAGAGAATTCAAGGACGCTGAAACATGAGACAAGAAATGTGAAGGGAAGACTTTCTTAGGCACTTCAGCAAAGAAACGATGAACTGCCTAGAGCACACTCCCATCTTTACCGCGGGCCTCGTAATATGTGCCTGTTTTTAGGGTGTCAGACTCCAACACCCCGAGGTCTTGTTGACAACTGCATTATTCTAGCAAGTACCGGCAAATGTGGTAAGCCTTGACATACCTGTCCTTTCCCATTTTCATAAAGCAGCATTTGTGTGGGTTTAAGGACAAGCTGTATCGAAATTTCCATTCTGATGTCGTGACAAAGTCATCCTGCAATATTCCGACAGCGCTGTCTGGGAAGAAGACCTTCAATACCCTCTCGCAATTAGCAAAGACAGGGACAGGCGTCTTCAGTTAGTAGGGCAGATCATCAGTGAAAATGAAAAACAACAAGGGCCTGTGCACTGACTCTTGCGTAATGTCAATAGGGAAATCAACCAGTCGGGCAAGTGTTGGTTGAACCTGACATGCCCTAAAGAAAGTCTGCTATCCAGTCCATTAAAAGCGGGTTGACAGTGTACACTAGCAAATTGATGAGCAAACGGCTAACGTGGAAGCCCGTCAAAAATCCCTGACGAACGCAAGAAAAACCATGTCCATAGCCTTGCCTCAAGCTCTCGCATCCACCCATCGCTCTCTGGCAGACAGGAGGTCTAACGAGCAGGATCTCCGTCCTCGAAATCTATACTGCTTCTTGACAAAAAATCTTGAGGCTGTTTCAGTGCTCCTGAGGACGGCGGGCCATCAGCCATTCCACCGCCTTGCCTAGCGCCTCACTACATCGCACGTTGACGCAAACATTGCTTGTTTACACTCACCCGGCAGTTTGCTATGCTCTGGAGAACGCAGTTACAAGTCTATCAGGGGCACGGGCAACTCCCGGGTCAGGTGATCTATTGATGTCAGTCAACCTCGTTGGTTTTGCCCTCCGCAGTAGGTCTGGAAGATATTCGCCTCACGAAGTTCGATATTTGGACTCCGTATCGCAGTTTACGTCCGATGTACGCCACGTTTCTGGCAGCTATAACGCTGTGGCTGACGCTCTATCCCGAGTGTCGGCACCATTTGGTTACGACTCGATCGACTCAGACGCCATGGCCAACGCGCAACGTTTGGAAAATGGTCCTTGCGCCTTCTGTCAACAATCCGCCCTATCTTTGACTGATCAGCCTCTGCCGGCGTCTGCGGGCACCACCCCTTGCGATATCTCCATTGGACATCCACGTTCAGCGGCTCATATCCTTTCCCGACGGCATGTGTTCGATACACTACTCAATTTCCTCCGTCCTAGCATTCGGGCCACGGCCAAACTTGTTTCCGATAGGTACGTCTAGCCCGGTATCCAAAAGGACGTCAGAAACTGGGCGCGCGCTTGTTTAGCCTGTCAACACAATGAAATTCATCGTCCTGTATCAGCTCCAATAGACCGATATCCAACTACTTTCTTGTTTGCCACGCAGCCCATGCTTGCTGACTCTCCCGTCAGCAACACGGATAAGCCTGTCACGGAACCCCTGACACATACTCCCCGGTCGTCGGTCACTACTTGTTCTGGTCGCAAAGCACACTGGCCAAAGCGTATTGTAGAACCTTAGGATCGTATGTTTCAGCATAGCAAAAAACGGAGAATCTTCTTGAAAACAACAACAAACGATTGCGACTGATCAGGCTATTTTTTCATGTGTTCCTGTTCGCTGTGTAATTCGGTTGCTACATTATTCATTTCTGTACTGACTCTCAGTCAGTTTGGTTTTGTTTTCTTTCAGGTTTTATCCGACACTGACATGGCGCATAAGGCCTCATCGCTTGCAGTCAGACTCGATCCCTTATTAAATGTCTTGCGTGAACGATCCGCGGACACCATATCTGAAAATTTCATTGTTTTTTGCGGTTGTTTGAGCATATTTAGGGGAGGACAATCGAGTCCAAACTCTCGAAAAACTGTGGGCGTTTATGCCTCTCCACTTGCGGTGTCTGGGAATTCTCGTACTCATCGCAGACTGATTGGATATCAGCTGGTGTGCCTTGAACCAGATCAGGTCAACGGTGGCTGATCCCGATTTTTCTCATAAGGAACGAGGGGGTCTAGGCACACTACCCTTCTAGGGGGGAGCTGTGTAACAATTTGGAGATACCACTGGCCTGTCTGCGGTATGATGTGTAAAATAGTCCCAAAACGCCTTGTTGCATATTGTACCTAGGTTATTGGGAAGGTTCGTATGACGTGTGTTGTCCGACTGCTTGTCGGCATGTCATGAGACCGTGGCGCGAACCCGAACCACACAAGTGCCACACACGCTTCCGGCATACTCGCTCGACGACGGCCGGCCTTCAGCTGCCCTAGCTTATTCACGTGTGGCGCGTCCGATAGATCTGTATTCGGGATGATGCCACTCAATGTGTCGAACAAAATAATTTAAACACTCTTCAAGATGATTAATGTGTATGCTAAATTTGTGCAGAATTCATGCGTTTTTTTCCGTCCGATGATGGAAATATACAAAAATCCGAGAAGGAAATCTCGATGCACCTGTTGTGCAGAACGCCACACAAAGGAAGAAATAACGAACTTCCAATCCAAATATCACGTTAAAGATACAACATCAGGATTGGACGAACGGCCTCAGTGTTGTGCCTTCCGCCTTACTCTCACTTGCAGCTCGGTTGTGTTGTTTGCAAGGTGTAGGCACCTTGATGCTGAATGTTTGAATAGGGACGTAGTCATTTTCAGTAGTTAGGTCCCTTCCCGTCCCCTTCTTTTTCCTTCTCTCTTTCTATATAGGGTTTGCTGTTTCTTCATGGTTGTGTGGCAGTTAAGCATTAGTGTTAACCACTGATGTATTGCTGTCTATGATGATGATGATGATGATGTGCCTTCCGTTATCCGCCAACTCATCTGTTCCGTATTCCACAAGCTTACATACAGTTTGAAATTTTGAACGTGATATTAAGATCAACCAATGGCGGACGGTGATTTCCTTATTACTGTTATATATCTATAAATTCGGCGTCTCAATTCATGAATAACAATTGCTTACTGCTACCAGTGCCAGGTCATCTCCTTATCATTTGCGTGGGAGGTTTCAATCCAAGTACGATGCCTAGGGCTATTCGAAGTCCCTACTTCCGGGTGTTACAAATTGGCGGCGCAGAATGGAACTGCCTGCAATTGAGCAATTAAATATTCATGCCGGTGCAAGTGATATCGAGGAATGGGTCGAACGATTTGAACTGTGGCGTAGCGTTCATCGTGATGTAAAGAAGGAAAACCAATCAGCTTTCTTCGTTACCGCTGGTGGTCGTGAGTTGTATTCGTTACTGAAGAATCTGGCTCATCCGAATGCCCCAACCTCGTTGCCGTTCGACGAACTGAAGAAGCTGCTGTTGAAGCACTTGTTTTCAGTAAATTTCCAGGCCACAGAACGGGTAAAGTTCAATTCATTAGTGCGTTCAACAAGCAGGAGCTTCCGTGAGTTCATCCCACAATTTGAAAAACAAGCTGCTCGTTACAACTGTGATGACAAGCTGGAGGAGCATCTACGTGATCGATTGATCGCTGGCATCAACGACACTGATCTTCAGCGTAGATTGCTGGTCAAACAAGATGTGACTTCCCAAGAGGTCCGAGACATGCGAGCAGAAGGATGACGTCAATGCCGCTACAGCTGATTCGAATGTAACATTATTTCAGAAGACCAAAGTGCATGCTGCCACCC
Organism: Paragonimus westermani; assembly: GCA_008508345.1. NCBI lineage: Eukaryota > Metazoa > Platyhelminthes > Trematoda > Plagiorchiida > Troglotrematidae > Paragonimus > Paragonimus westermani. The sequence goes on along the minus strand of QNGE01004974.1, from coordinate 38,470 downwards.
GAAATCAACCAGCGAACAGGCCTTCTCATGCACCCATTATCAATTCCGGTTCAAAGAAATTCAGCAAGTGTTTCCCGTGCGATGAGTTGCACTTACGATCATCTTGCCGATTTCGTAATGCTATATGCCATTTATGCGGTAAATCTGGTCACATTAAGAAGGTATGTAGAAGTCAGAAATGTCGCCTTAGTCAAGTTAGAAAGACAAGCGCTATAGAACCGTCCATTGCTGTTTATTCATTGCAAACGAAATTCAGGGCTGAGCAATTTATTGATAGATGCCCCAAGTTCAAATCGGCATGTAAGTATGAATTCATTGTGGACACAGGAAGTAGCGAATCCATTGTTTCCAAACCGCTACTAGATCTCATGTCCCATGATGCTCAACTGGGACTAACAACGATGGAACTACGCGGAGTTACGGGTCATCCGTTAGCTCTGCCCTGATTATTTGGTGACGATAATGAGCTGATTCCACTGCGTTTCTTGGTGGCGGAAGAAAGTCCAGCTATTCTGGGATTAAAAGCTTTCAAACAGCTCGGCTGTGCTCTTTCTCTAAATGCCAATTACAAAAATGGTGCAAGTGAAAAGTACCAAACAGAGTTACGCAACCTGATTGTTCAGTGTTCACAACTTTCAGGAGGAATAAAAGTAGAGGCAGTAAAACTGGAGATGCAAGGAGACCCGATGTTTCTAAAGCGCCGAATAATACCACATGGAATGAGAGAACATGCGCATAATGCTCTCAACAAATTGAAGGAAGACGGCATAATCTCGCGGGTAAATTCATCAGCACGGGCCACACCAATCGTTGTGGTTGTGAAAGAAGATGGCAAATCACCTAGGATATGTGGTGACTATAGATTAAAGCTGAATTCGAGACAGAAAAAGTGCGCAGCAACAACTGAGGAGCCGGAGGATTCTGTGAAAGCCCTGCACAGTAGCAGAGTGATTTGTACTTACAAAGTTCGTTGGAGTATGATTCTAAGGTGACCACTACGATTAACACCCCTGGGGGATTGTTTCAGTAGAATTTTTGCCGTTTGGATTACACGTATCAGCTGGGATATTGCAGGCTGCGATTGATGAAGTAATTACCGAATAATCAGGAATGCGCGCTTATCAAGATGGTATAATCATATACGCCGACAGTGCACAGGAGCATGATAAGAGGTTGCGTACACTTCTGGAACGATTCAGGGATAAGAACATCGCCATAAAGTCTTCTAAGTGCGTGTTCTAAGCGCGACAGTTGAGTTTTCTTGGTTTTACCATATGTGATAAAGGGTACAGGCCGGACCCTGACCGATACAAAGCTTTGGTTACCGTTACATCACCAAGGGACCAAGGTGAGCTGCGAATAATAATGGGATGCTCGCAGTAGTATTCTCGTTTTATACCAAACTTTTCGACGGAAGCACAACCATTATTTGCAGTTCAGTCAGCAGAAGCCTGGTCTTGGACTCAAAAAGACGAAATTCTTCTGCAAGAGTCAATAAAATTTGTGATTAAAAGGTCGATGTTAGCCTCATTTAACATGTCTAAAGTTACCATGCTGATCACCGATGCACCCAGTGTTGGCATTCGTGCTGTGTTGGAACAGGAGGGATATCCGATCATTTGCATATCACGTTGGTTGAATTAGACTAGGCAAGGATATTCACAAGCGCAAAAGGAGGCGTTAGCAGTCTACTGAGCAGTCAGGAGGCTACATATATATTTGGTTGGTGATATATTCAACATTGTTACTGATCACCAGGCTCTACAGTATTTATGTGACCCCACCAATCAATTGCCAACTCATCAGAGGCAATGATACAGCGATGGAGTCTAGTTCTAGCAGCATACGACTATGACATCGTTCATCTTACTGGTAAGCAGATTCCCCAGGTGGATTTCTTTTATCCCGGTATTCCAGTTTTTCAGCTGCTGGAGCTTGTTTGCTTGCCTCACCAGCTATTCCAATAAGCCGAGAAGACTTGATCAAGACAAATTATACCTATTATGGCACGGTAGTTGCCACGATGATCAAGGGTTAGTCGTCGAATATTAAGAAGAAACATCCAGTATTATTCCAAAACCGAGAGGAGTTGTCAATACAACCTGATTGCGTGCTGTGTCGGAGAGATCAATTGGTCATTCCACCACCGCTACGAAAGGTGGTATTAGACGACTTGCATAAAGGTCACCTGTTCGTGAAGAAAATGAAATCCTTGGCTCGACAGATGTGTTGGTGGCCGGAGATAAAGTCGGATCTCAGGAGCATTGCAATGGACTGCCATTCCTGCCTCCACAAAATAAAGACAAGGCCAAAGAATCGGATACCTTTGCCGGACAGCTACCTGCCATGGCAACGGGTTCACGCAGACTATTGTGGACCACTTATTGAAAACTATCGCATTCTGGTGTTGGTTAATTTATACTCACGGTGGCCAGAAGTATTTACCACGCAAGCATTCCGTAAATGTTACAGTCGTGAAGGCATTCCGCAGGTCCTGGTGACGGACGACGGGCCACAATTTTGTTTCGCTGAAATGAAACAGTGACTTGACAGCATCGGATTTCGTCACTTGCGAACGGCGCCTCGGCATCCATGTTCAAACGGAGCCGCAGAAAATATGGTGAAAATGCTCAAAAGTGCCGTGAGTTCCACTAATCCTACAAACATTTGATGAACTGGATGTGTTTCTCGATAACTTTCTGCTTCAGTACAGGAACGCAGCTCGTTGCACAACGATGGAAAGCCCAGCGGTGCTTTTTAAATCAAGGCGACTAAGGGCGTCAGTTCAGTGTGTAAATTCAACGGATGTGATATATTTTCGTTGAAACGATTTGCAATCTGCCAAAGGGTTGATCAATCGCCAGCTAGGCAGCACAGTGGTAGAAATTACTGACCTGCACGATGTCACCACTCATCGGAGACAAACTGATCAGGTCGAGTTTCAAAGCACTGAAAAAATGGCCATGGAGAAAGCAGAACACCCTGTGCTGCAAGAGTTCGAAGCCCCGAAAAGATCAGAACGATTAGTAAATATGCTTGCGGAGGCTGCTAGAAGAGGGGAAGTTTGTGGTGNTGTGCCTTCCGTTATCCGCCAACTCATCTGTTCCGTATTCCACAAGCTTACATACAGTTTGAAATTTTGAACGTGATATTAAGATCAACCAATGGCGGACGGTGATTTCCTTATTACTGTTATATATCTATAAATTCGGCGTCTCAATTCATGAATAACAATTGCTTACTGCTACCAGTGCCAGGTCATCTCCTTATCATTTGCGTGGGAGGTTTCAATCCAAGTACGATTCCTAGGGCTAATCAAATTCTTTATTCCAAGTTTTACACTCTCTCTTCTGATCGTTGTTTTTTCTGCCACTTCTGTGGGATTCACCGCAGTAACCTGACATTTATTCGACTCTTTGGAATGTCCTGTGAAATATGCGTGTTTCCTTCGTAGTTCATATAACCTCATTATGCGAGATAAATTAATGTGCGCCAATTTTTTATTTTCCTGCAATCCATGTAGTGCATGCACATGAATAAACATATATGAATAAAATAGTGGTAATTTCACAACGGTTTCTTTTGCATGCAGTAGACCAAATGCTAGATGGGATTGTGGGTAAGTGATCCAACTAAATGTTCCGACCGGACTGTTTTCGAAGGGAGTCTTACAGCAGGGACGAGTGTCTAAGTTGTGTGCAGCTGACGGTTAAACGTTTCCAGGACCACTTTCAAAAATGTCATCAGACGATACACACTGTTCGATAGCGCAACATAGTTGCCCAGTTGCTTTTTATAACGCTAAATATTGTTACTGGCTCTGACTTTGTTTGACGTTTAATTCCAAATATATAAATATCTTGCAATAAAAGAGTTAGCCCGTACCTTTTTCCCAAATAACAGGGTTGAAAAGGCATAGCCATTAGTTCCTAGACTATATGGAGAGTTGTGTTGTAGACGGATGGTAAACGTTGCGGTGAGAGCGCCCGAACATATGAGTTTATAAAGAGGTGTCGGATTCAACTTCAGTCTGCGCAACCGAAGTGAATCGATACCAAGACTTTCATTTTCAAATGGTTTTAGGATGAACTATCTCAACAACTGCTTTGTTACCTCGCACACAATACAAGCAAGAATTACCAGTTGGTAGCATTCAAGAGGGTGCCTATCTGCGGCCATGAATTTAGGTGTGATCGCAGTTTTTTCAACTGAGTAGAGAGAAAGCCTGTTCTAACAGCTTAGGATAAGTTTCCTGTATGCCAGCTGTAGTTTCCGTGAAGACTGAGGAGTGTTTTGTGTGAGCAAGTGAATCACACCTCAATAGGATGTCTTCATCGTATAGTAGAACGAGAGTTGGCGATAAAGAGTGGCTTCAGAGGATTTGCGGGAGCTGAAAGGAGGCGTTGGCTCGGCGGTGCAACGCTGTAGACCACCGAATAACGATGTTTGAATATCCCGAGATTTGAGCATGCCTCTTCCCGAACCTCTGCAAACGACTCGGCTGACATGCTCAAGTATAACCAAGCGTTGAAAAAGAATGCACGTCTCTTTAGGTAACGGCTTTTGACCGTCTCAAATGTTACAAATTATCTTCCACCATTTATCTGGCGTTGATGGGTGAAGGACTGACGGGATGGCTGCAAAATCTTTAGGTTTGTTTCCAAACAAAACTCTGAGAAATCCGTTGAACTTCGTGCACCATGTATCGCTGATAGGTTTTCGTTCACTCCCTCAAGCGATGCTTGTGGGGCAGAAAAATCTAGTCCTATGTCCAGCACATTTTTCCAGAACTGGTCTGCGGTGCACTGAGACCATAAAGATTCCACATTTCAAGTCGCCAGTGTAAAGGTTACTGTGAAGAAGAAACGGGTGTACATGCAGTTACCGTACAAAGGAGACAGTAACATGTCGCTTCTAACGTAACGACTGATGCAGGCCATCCAACTGACCTGCAGTGCGGCTACATTGCGCTTACTTATCGCACCAGGTCACTCACCCTTCCTCACATCAAGACGCGGACGTCAGAGCTGTCCACTTCACAACTTCTACTAGTTCACCTGCAGCTGCGGTGACGTTTACATTGGCAATACTGATCGATCCCTGCGCCTTCGAATGAAGGAACACGTGTCCAAGTATATCGAGGACTTGATGTGTGGTGTGACCCGACGCGACCCTACCAAACAACGCAAGCCGGCTTCTCCGATCGCCAGTTACCTGCTAGAGACCCGTCTTTTGATCAATCCGCTTTCCGCGTGTCGATGCGTCATCACAATCCCGTCATTCTTCAGTCACTCATAGCTCTGCTAGTCACGCGTAACAGGCCAATCCCCTGTGTGCAAAAGTTGTTGACCTTGAACTCCCGTCTGCCATGGTTTTTGACTAGTGTACACATTGACTTGATGTGTGGAATTAATTCGCTTGAATATTTTTGATTTTTACCGCTGTTATGTGTTAGCAACTGAGGAGAACATGCGAAATGGTATTACCATCTTGCAAAACCGGTCTTTTGATTTCGCCGTTCGAAAAGACAATCGTCGGCAGATTACGAAAGCTTTATACCACGGCAGAAGTTTCACATTCCTGAAGTGCAATGAAGAGCTCGATGGTTCAATTTGACCTGCGGCACATATGTGAACCGTCGTCTTGAGAGAGAAATCACGGAACACACCATCGAACTGCCAAGTCAGGGGTAACTTTAATTAAAAGGAGATTCAAGAGACGAAAATGTACAACCAAAGTGCTTGTGAGTCGTCCCTGTGGTTGGTACGAAACGTGTCAATTGGAACGAATAGGAGTGTGGTGTGGCCACACGTGGCTCAAGCTAGCTGTTTCAAGTTTGATGTGTTGAGGTTCATTCTTCTACTCACCCGACGATTTCACTCGGTAATGGAGATATATTGCCAGCTTCTGTGGGCATCGTGATAGATCTTGCTACTCATGGAGCGCGTTGGATAAGCGCCACGGAAACAGTAGATACCCACTAGGAATGGATGGGGAGGGAAAAGGGTATGACGATTGATAATGCTCGGGGCTTTGGGGCTTTCTGATGGGTTGCCGGGATGGTTAAGTGGCTTTTTGTTTGGTCAGGTGCTATGAGGGTGAAGTTAGGGTGAAATCCACAGAAAATGGGACACTAATTGGCGTGCCTCGTAAATGTCCACAGGGGTCAGTCTTATATTTGGGATTCACCAGGACGTTACTGGGTTTCAAGAGTGCTTTCACAAGTGAAGTGCGGGCGTGAGAAAAGCTTGATAAGGCTGACGTGCAAGATAATCCAAACAGGGAACATCTTCCCTGGGAGGTGTCGGTACCCATTATGCATCAACAATTGCGTTTAATTCCCGTCAGCTTTTCTTCAACTGCCGATAGATTTCTTGGATATGGGAAGTTGTGAACGCGCGTTCAGAGAGAAAAGGGAGTCTTGGATCTTGATGCCTATGTTAAGCGCACGCAGGGTGGCTAAGTGATGTATCGGGAAGTTGCTGAATTTCTCGAAGAATTCTCTTCATTTTTTTGGTTGGCTCAACTTTGTGATTAACTTTATTTTGTGCGATCCGCTCTCAATCTTGAGGCCTAGCCAGACACACTCGATCGTGCACACACTGATCCCGGTAGCACTGTGTAACTTACCTGCATTAATGGAGATTGGCAAACAAAACAATCATTTGCTGTCCCGCTTGGCTTTTCAAAAGGGCTAGGTGTATAAATCTGTGAATTCGTTTTGCAGTACCGCTCAACTTTCAAGCGACCGATTTGTACACTCACGATAGATTTTCACCATTAGTAGCAATTGCAGCAAATGAGACGTGTAACAGTTGGGTTTAAGCTTTGTTTAGATCAATCAATATTACCGACCAAGCCTTGTTTTGAACCAGGCGATTACTGCTTGTTAACACATTGATCAAAAACTGTTCGACCGCAATGATACTCACCAGGTGTGCACTGGATTCAGGATATCGTTGCGGAACATTTTGGCCAGGTTCGTCATGAATGCGACCAACCTCAGGGGTTATAAGGACACACCAGGAGAGTTGTGTTCTAGAGTTTGGTGACTATGGTATGCGCCCCGCACACATCACTGCTGTCCTCCTCGATTCCAAGTCAAGATAGTTCTAGAAGTTTCATCAGGTTTCAACTGCAAACGGATCAGCACGACCAAGGTGAAAATGGATAGGTGGTAATTGAGGCAATTATAACTTCCGTGAATATTGGGTCTTCAGTTCCGGCCAAAGGGAGACGGTCATTCTGAATGAATTCTCATTTTCATTTCCTCAGAAAACACTAACGTCCGCCTTTCACCGCAGCTGAGCGGTTGAGATCAAAAATCGGAATACACCCGAAGTTCTTAATGCTACTATGTTGAAGAAAAGGACTCAGCATTCTGTGCGAGGCCAGCCCATCGTAAAAGTGTTGTTTACGTTCACTCGGTTGGGGTGTATGAGCGTAGTAAAATATATGGAGCGCACAAGGTTGGTTTTACGAATTACAGTAATGTGGCAATTCATTTATATTGCTCAAGCTGTGCGCTGGATCTCATTACTACCTGATACGGTTCAGTAATGTGATGATGTGCTTTTTCATAAAGTGCAACGTATTCTCAGTAATCTTGCTTACGCTGCGCGTTACTTATATTCCTATTAGAGATCGTTAGAAAGAGGACAGAGACTAAAGCAGTAACGCATTCATAACCGTTGTGAGAATTGGACATAAATTTCGAGCAAAAGCACTGAGCATCTAGTGAACCACCATTTCGGCCGCGCGAATCGAAACTATACACAATGCAATCCTTGACCAGTTGTGTCACGTTCTACCTATGTATCTAAGCATGTGAGTGGTACTGTCACCTCGGTCAGGGTCCTGGAGCACATTCAGAACCCTAATATAGCGGCGATTTCCGAGGCGTTGTTAATCAAGCGCCACATGCCAATCGTACATTGCGAAACGACGCCGATGCAATTGATTTTGGCGCTGAGGGAGGGAATTTGCTCACCCAACCATCACTGCACCAATGTGACGTTCATCATTTTCATCGTTGGCTCCATGTTCTAAGCTTATGTAACCGAATACTTCACTCGAACGACGGATGAAAGTAAAACAAATGCTTAAGTTTGCAATGTATGTCCTTTTGGCGTCGTAGCAATATATCCGTTTGACTAATAATAATTTAACAACCGATAACTTTCCAAAAAATTCCACGTCGGTTAGTATCACTTTATTATCTCTCCTGCCCGTGAGCACTTCCGAACATAATGGACTCGGAGACGAAAATTTTTAGTATGCAAGTGGGAACAAAGTAGTTTGGTTTACGAACATTTGAATGCTTCACATAACTGAAGGTAACGTGTGAGATAGCACAGGAAAAGTACCAAGTGTTTCGTTTGTTTTCACCTGCCTGAGTAAGCCCTAGCCCAAAACAAGCACCAGTGAGTGGACGAATAAAATTTAACGTTTTTCGACCTTAATGTTTGTGCATTGAATAGCCGGAAAAAGAAGAGACCAACAGGTAGGTGGGAAAGTAGACACGAAAATGCATGTATTTTACAGTGAAACGTCATATCAAGAAGTCGAAAAGGTTAACATATTTTGCAAAGCAGTGCTATTTACCAAGCATATTATGGTCCATGGACAACAGGATAGAGGTAGGTAGTATCAGTGTGTCGACTTCCACAAAGGCTCCGGTACCGAATTTCTCCTGTCGCCATAGGGGTTCCGGATAGGAAACGCTTCTTTTCGACAGAGTGCGTGCAGCCAACAATCCTTCGATAAGTGCTGGTTCTAACAGGCCTGTCGGAATTACCTTACGATTATCACTGTGGTCAACCGTGAAAGTGCTCAGCTCTTGTATGAATACCAGTTAGGGAACAGTAAATGAGGGTTGCAGTGTTAATCGTAAACCACACATACATGTAAAATCATGAGGCATGCAGGCAGATTACCCTGAACACGTACGGTCAATCATGGCTGTCTAGGCTGCGCAGAGCGCAGACTTATCATGTAACGTCAAGCGAGCCATATGGCTTCGACGGTTGCACAGTGCTGAGTGTATCAAATTCTTGAACTACAATCATGTGAAAATTCGACTCACCCCAATTCTCCTAAATATTTACCCCTCTGCATTCAACCTCCCTTGTTTCTGGAAGTTAATTGGACCTTGACCTAGACGATTTTGTTTTGCCACGTCAATTTGATGGTCGTGCGAACAGCAGGTTGTCGGTCATCGTAATTCACTTGAGTGGTGCGTGCACCCTCTTTTTGAAGCTCGGCTCATCTCCATTGTTTTGAACCTGTTGGCTGCTCGGAAGAGCCCTTTTGGGTATGAATGCCTTATTATGTGATCGTAGTTCATATTTAGCCCGTTCAGCAGCAAATTTTAACCCATTCCCCGGACACGATCTGTCGATCGAAATTATTGAGATTGTCTAAATGTTCACTTTGAAAATTTATTCAATCTTGTTTTGAGTATTTGGGATCATTGGTTTATCGCCACGCGTTGCTCAACGTCTTTGTGCACGTGAGATGAATTTACGCAATAAGGTAGGCACACGACTTAGAAATTTTCGGCTGAAGTAGCACTCTGTCCCAAGTAACCATGCTCCACGAGCCCAAAAGAACTGAAGAAAACGTTTCTTGATGAACGATTGGCATACGGACCATAGAAGGTTTTCAATTGACAAAATAACTCCCAGTTATCCCGTCTGTTGAGATACGGTAGGTCGTAGCGCGGAAGTTCTTGCATCTTAGGGTTTTTGTCAGTGCTACAGCACTTTTTTGGTGACGTCATCCTCGATTTGTGGCCCAAAGTGCCGGACAACCAGATTGTGCCACTCACCGTTCCGGGAAATCTCTAGGTACACACAATGGCATGGTTGTAGACTCTTGGTGAGTGCCACATCAAGAGACAGGCTGAACCATTCGAAGGCAGCAAGGGGCTCACTAAACTGGAAAACACCAGATGAAAACGTGTCTGGTGGAAGAAAATTACCATGGGTACTCTTCGTATGACGGCAGACTCTGGGACGTTGGTACTAGAGGCGAGCAAGGCTACAGTTACGGGCATTACAGCTTACTCCAAACGATACTGGACCTTCCTACTGAACTTTTGCGTTCAGGTGGGATGAGTGTATGCGACTCAAAATTTTGGGCGGTGGGCAGTTTTAGGCACCAGTGGGCGTGTTCTAAAAAGTGTTGCAAAGAACTGTTCCACCCGAAGATGTCAGGAGTATGTGTTGAAGCGTGAAGAGGCTGCCTTGACGAACAGGCGCGATCTCTGAATTAAATACCTGCGTGGTGGCCATAGCTGTTAAATCAATGCCGTTGTCAGTAGGTGCACTGTGTGTGAACACGTAGACTAATGGAGCCCTCACTGCCTCCAAGGAAAGAAAAACTTTATTGTACAATTCCCTGTTTGCCAAGCCACATGCTGTCGCGTCAGCGTTAATGAACCGGAATTCCTGTTCATAAGAAAACACCGGTCCCCGTTCACGCTTCGTGTGCACTTCTACCCGGTTAACGTGTGTGTGGTGTACGCTTTCTGTCGGGAGATTCACCGCCCGTCACTTCTTGCCCGTTGATCCGATCTTGTTGAGTAATGGCTTATCCGGTCGTCCGTGTTGTCCCCGATTTGCTTGCTGTGGGACTTTGGCGTATCTGCTCCCACGTTAAAATGTTCCGTAGAGAGTTGGGATACCCGCACCTCCAGTTCATTAATCCACCATAATAACGCACAGAAATCTGAAACGCGGTGTCAACCAAGAGGTAGTCTTTTCAGGTTTTTTGCAAGAGATGCCATGACTGAATGACACACGAATCCCATCAGTGCAGGCCGCACTCTAGTAAAAGGGCACCCATACAGCAGCTGCAGAATGTTGATATCCAAAGAAGCACAGAACTTGGTGCTTATATATGCCAAAAAATGTTTGGTTACGCTCATTTCATCCGCCCCGCCGTGCCTAGACGAAGCGTGACACTGTAGCGCGGAAGCAGAGGCCGAGTCGCGATCATTTGGAAACGCTTCAAAAGAGTTGGTACCAGTTTTGTGAACCGGGAAGGCAGATGGCATAGGGGTGTTTATTTGTGAAAACCAATACACAGGTTGTACGTCTCAATTGGACTACGAGCAAAATCACTCATTTGCACACAACACTGATCCGGTAATATTCTGGTCGCTTTGGACACCAAGTCTGATTCACCTCATGTACCAAGAGCCATTCCGTGTGATGTTGCCCTCCAATGATCCTTCCCGTATCTCTCCCGTATTTGTCCTACGGCCAGATCAATCCATGTCGTCGCCTGCCTACTGAATAGTGTTATGGTAAGTAGAATAGTGTGACCGTCTGTCCTCATAACACTCCACCCCCGCAAGGATTGTTCCAGTCGTAACAAAAGGCGTTCATATTCCCTTCGTTCTCTCGGCGATCTGCTTGCCGGCCTCGGTACTGTTGACGCACATGGTGTGTATTGTTGATTTTGCCAAGGTTTGTTGCGTTATTTTGATATTGCTGAGGTTCGCTTGATGTTTAAAGGTGGCCCTACGCTTCGCTCTCTTCCCCAAATGAGATACATTACTCATTCTTGTTCTTACACAACCTACTTTGACCGTTTCCGTTAACCCTATCTATTCCAAGCCTTGTACACTTCCAAATACCGAAATTATACATTTTTCTCCCATATTTTTTCTTGAGTGGCTTATGATTCCCGTCATTTCCCGATGCATGAACAGTGGTTTAGCTCTGACCAAACCAGTGACCATTTGTTTGAGTGATCTCAACCCGTTTTATCGTCTACCATTGTTGATCGGTGCCTGGTTGTCAATTTGTTGTGCGGGCACTTTCTTTGATTTCTGAGAATTTTCACATTCGAGGTGAAAGACAAATTTCGTGTACATTGATTCAATTAGTACCGTATTAAATCCAGTTGTTACGAGCGCCTTCTCGCTAACAGTTTCGAGGATAGATTATCTCTGTCGTTGAATATTGAGAGGCATTTACTGGATCAACAGATTACGCGTAACTCGGTGTGAACTTGAAACGTCAGCGAACGATTCAATATGCATTGTCTTCTGTTTGGAGTGTCGTACCATTAACAAAACTGGCTTCTGCTCACTCGTTGATGAATTTTCTCATTCTTCATCAGATACACTAGGCCACGACGTTCAATTACTACATACGGTTCCCTCCACTTTGCCATGAACTTCATAGATCCGGGTCCTGTTACACCCACGCTCTGCCGGTCTCGGCATCAAACCTTAAAACCAGGTTCAAACACAGTCATTCTACCTGATAAACCTCAGAGTTGATTGCTCCTTGGAAACTTGTCTTTTTTCAAGTTTCGGTTGGCCGATCTCTGAGCTTTCGCTAAATCACACCTGCTCATCCGTCGACCTTTTCACAAAACAATCCTCCGATCGACTGTCAAACGTGTCACGCGCCCATACATTTTTCCAAATGGTGGATTTTTCGTTGTCCCTTGCGGCAAGCAGCGGTGAGCTAACAGAATCAATGGTAACGTTTTCTCCCAGCTTCCCCCTTTCGCAGCCAACCATTTCTTGATCGTGCGATTGTTCCTCTCCACTAATCCGTTCGATCGATTCCTGATAAAATAATCATACATTCGGAACAAACTCCCGTATACAATTAGAGCTAGTAAGAATATACACCAATTCAAACGAAACTTTGAAACTTTCCTAACAAAAACGAACGTCATGTCCATTTTCAATCTCTACTTGTCTGAGGACGTTACCTTTAAAACCGGACCTGATAACAACTGACGGAAAACCCCTGTTTCGCGTGATGTTAAGTCACGCACCGCTCGAACCGACCAAAACTAATTGCCAGTGAAAAATAAAACGTCTGTAGTCAACACGTACAGGTGTCAATATACATGTTCGTTAGTAACAACCCAATCATCCTGGTACACCCTTACCCCGTACTTATTGATAACTTGTGTGTCTGTGTTGTAAACCACCTTGCAAAAGCTGAGCATGATAAAATAGTTTGGAAGAAACTCAACCTGTTTGTCTCATGATTGCTTATTGAACTTGAGTGACAACTATTCTTTTTTCTCTCCTGATAGACCACCAGGCAACCTCTCGGTATTGTCAAACACTGTTCTCATTCTATGTACCGGCCGTACAGAAATAAGTGACATTTAAATCCGGCAGTAGTCGTATACCATGGAAAGCTTATAATCGATCTCTTCTCGTGTTATTTGATAACAGCTGTATATATTTCATCAGTTAACACAATGCTGTCAACGTCACATAAAAGGTTATGCCGGAATATCATATGTTCCATTGTTCGTCATAGCTCACAGTCAGTTTTACGTTCTCTCCTTTATCGCATGATTCCCCTCTCCATTCTTGGTTTCACTGATTTATCCCGCACGTGAGAACATCCCACCCCTCCCGGACACTTAGAATTCCACAATGGTTGAGCATATCGCGAGCTTCGCGAAATTCTTAGGAATTTGAGCGAAGAATGACGTCCGGTCGAAAGGTCCATACGTTCCCCGCAAAAGTATATGCCTCCCCACCTCGCCCACATCATGGAAAAATTTTCTATATATTTTCCCGGGACTATCTACATGGAATACTGACCACATTCTTCTCCAATACGCCCTCGTTATCCTCCAGCCACCCCTTTTTCGGCACGACCTCGAGCACTAGGCCAGTGATCACCTTGTGGAGTCCCAATCGATGTAACAAATCAGTTATTTTGTCGAATTGTGCAGACCTCAATATTATTGTGTCAGATTTATGTAGTTCGAAGTTTCCTGCCTAAGCCTGAGTTTTCGTCCGTCTTGTTGCTTTATTCACATAGCCGAATCGTTGTATAAATTTCGAAATTGGTGTTCAGGTGTGTATATACTTAAGAATCTGCACGCTGCTCACGCTCTCTCGAGCGTTTTTCTCACAAAAGCGTCGAGAAATATACGATTATTATTGGTAACAATATGGAGTCGTGCGTGTTTCCTTTATTCCCGAACGCCTCAAACAGTTCCGGAAATCCTCACTTTTGAAGCAGGGGCCTTGATCAGTCAATGTGTTTTGTGGTGTTCCGTGACCCGCTCCGATGTGCTTCATCACCGCCTTGCAAACAGCGTTCACGGACTGATCGGATATAGTGGCTGCTTCGAGTCACCTTGTGTAGTGTTCAGTCGGGACTGCGATGTATTGATTTCTAGTCGTCGTTACCTGGAAAGAGCCCGTCACATCCACCGACAACAGTTCCCCTATTTCAGTGAATGGGATTGGCTGTGTGGAATATTGACTGGCTGGCACGCCCTTTCGCTTTACGATCCCGTCCAGCATGCTTATTGCTTCAGCATTCCGTAGGTTCTTCGACAACCCGTATGAGCCAGCTACTGACATTCTTTCACAATTGCCGCCCTCAACTCCGCCAGTATGGCCGAAACAATTTTCATATCAAAATTCCGGCATTATTCACTCGCAAACCGGACCAGCGCATTCTGAAAGCTTTCCATTCCGGATTCACTTCGTCTTCTGGCGGTTGTCCTCTCGACAAGAGTCGGTCAATCACCACCCGGATTGCCGTATCCCTCCTCTGGGCTGCTTGTAACTTTCCGGGGTCACTCTCCAGTTTGATACTGTTAACTCCAGTGACGTCCCTGTGGGCCCCATCCAGGTGTTGCGTCCGGGAAAACAAATCGGGCACACAGTTCTCCTTTCCGGCTACATGGCTAATTGTGAAGTCATACTCTTATAGTCGTAACGCCCAACGAGCCAGCCTTCCTCGGGTCTCCTTCGCTGATTTAATCCGCTCCAGCAATTTGTGGTCGGTCTCCACATGGAAACGTCGGCCGAGTAAGTACAGCCTCCATTTTTCCAAGGCACATACGATTGCCAAACATTCCTTCTCTGCCATTGAATATTTTCGTTCAACAGGACTTAGTACCCGAGTGGTATATTCCACAACACCGTCCCCCAGCTTCAGTACCGCTCCAATCCCTACATCACTCGCATCCGTTGCGACAATGAAGCTCTGTCCAGTCACTGACAATTTCAAGGTCAGCTGTCCTTTCTTCGCCAATCGTTGGAACTTGACAAACGCTTGGATGGCTTTCTGTGACCAATGAAATTTGCAATCCTTCTTCAGAATTTTGTATAAAGGACTCGCGAGGTCACGGACGTTTCTGCTGAATCGGCTGTAAAACCCAACGCGACCAAAAAACTGTCGCAGCGTCCTCTTCAAAGTTGGCAACTGGATAACGACGATTGTCAGCAACTTCTCGGAAGGTGTCTGGACGTTCCCATAACCGACCTTGTGAGCGAGAAGTACTACCGTTTGTTTCGCCAGGTCAGACATTGAACTACTAATACGTAGGTCGGCTTCCTCAAACTTCTTCAACACCGTTGGAACGTGTAATGTATGCTCTCTCTCGTTTGCGCCGTCATTGACGATATCGTCTACATAGATAACGGTATCGCTCAATTCATCCGGCACATTCAGCATCGGTCATCTGAACGTGAAGGGGGCACCTGAGAGTCCAAACGGCATCCGCTTGAGACGGTATTGATTTTTACCCATTGTGAATGCTGTTTGATCTCGGCCCGATTGTTTTTTGAGACCTGCCAAGATCTGGACCGTAAGTCCAACACTGTAAACACCCTGGCGTTCAGCAGCTTGTCCAAAATCTCCGCCATCGCCGGGACTGCTACGATCTTATTTATCGTTATCTCATTTAACCGCCTGAAGTCGACACAAAATCTGAATTTACCGCTAAGCTTCTTCACCAAGTAGACAGGAGAATAGAAACGGGCTGTCGAGTTCCTCGATGATTTCTTCCTTCAGCATGTCCTCCACTTGTCTTTCAATTTCCGGCTGCAGATGTATTGGAGTTTCTCGGGGGAGGAAGTGGTCGAAATCGCTTCGACTCGATGTGCATTTCCTGCTCACCTCAGTCACAATAGTCATGCGTGTCCTGATCCGTAGTGAACTATCCCTGGAATTTACACATCGCTTTGTTGAGCAACTGATTGTCACAGGTTGGCATTGCTCTGGGTGCGTTCACTACAATTTGTCCAAACTGGGTTTTGCACTTTCTCACTAGTGGAACGACCCCCACTTTATCATGTTACAAATAAATTACGGCCTCAACTCGGTAAAGGAAATCCGTCCCCGAGATAGTCTGACTTGTGGGGGGGGGCAATGGCGAGCGGTTGTTTGACTACGTGACCATCGATTCGAGCACCACCTTCAGCCAAACCATCAACTTTCAGAGTAAACTCACCGACCGATCGCACTACCATCGCCCACGGCTGCGCAATCTTTCCTGTCTTCGGCCCGATCAATTAAATCGCATTGTTTGTTACCTAGACATTAGCAAATCGTGCGGTTCGGTCAATTACCGGCAGCTTCCGGAAAAGTTTAGGTACACGACGCCAGAAGTTTTCGAATGGATTAGATACTTCTTGTCAGACAGGATATTTTGAGTGTCCGCTGGAGTTGGACTGTCGAAAGTCCGAGGGTCCGCAACAGTGTGCTACGAGTCTTTGTGCTAGGGCCTATCTTGTTTATGATATATATTGACGACTCGGCTGGTCAACCGAATACGTCTTGTCACCTGTTCGACGAAAAGGTTGCCAGCAGTCCGAATCAGTCAGAGGACTGGGACCTTCCACTGAACGCTGAAGAAGGCATTAATTTAATTAGCTCAGATGAAACAGGGAACCGTCGTTATCTCCCTGGGGCAAATGAGCGTATGTAATTTACCCAAGTAGATCGAGGTGGAGATCTAAGGATCCGTCTCTGTGGTGGCTTCAAACCTGCGGCCCAATTTGCGTTTGCTGCGAAAAAGGCTGAGGCGGTCTTCTTTCAACTCGGAAGAGCTATTTCTTTTAGAGACCGTGGTGCATCTATGCTATCTTGAAGGGTGTTCGTTGGATCGCGCCTAGAATATTGTGTTGAGGTATGGAACTGGCGTTTAAAAAAAGACGTATAGTGGCTGGAAAAGGTCCAAAGTCCGGCCACCAGGATGGTTGTTACAATGGAAGGTATGGACTTTGCAGCAAGAATGAAAAACTCAATCGGTTTTCTTTGAAACGTAGGCAACTTCGTGGAGACCTAACCAAAACGTGTAAATCTCTGAGTAGCTTTGCCGATGTCGCACCGGCAGATTTGATTTCAGCCAAAGAAATGTTTCACCTAAGGGATCACTCGTTTTCATCGGACAAGCCACGTGCTCATTAGTCTTTCAGAGCGGATCATTCCACGAACAGGACCGTTAGCTCATGGAACCAGCCAGCTGACTATGTGGTCCAGGCCACTTCGGTCGAGTCGTTTGAGAAAAAACTGGACCAGAAATTGAGTCGTTCAATCCTTGATATGGCATGACACTTGTATTACCATGGCCTGTCTGTCTGAATTAAAAATGCCGTTCGCTGTCTGTTTGGTTGCATATTTGCGGGCGTCAGACAGCATCTGTCTTACATCCCCAGGTGAGTGTATATGCCCTTGCAAGCCAGCACGCGAGATGTCGCCTGCACAGGTATATGTGTGTTCAAAACAAACGGTTGGTAATCACGTGGTACCGTGGTTCAGTAAACGGAACCTGATAGTTCGCTTGGCCATAGTCAAAGAAAGTGGCGGGAAGCAAATCGAGAACACCTATAAGTAAGTTTTACACAGGCACCAACGTCAGTTTTCCTCCTTATTCTAAGTTCTTACTCACCCTTGCTATATCCCCCACTCTGCGAATGCTCTCATTCATCCTACTTCCTCAGTTCCGGCAACTGTGCCTCAGGGACCGATACCGCATACGTATGCATGGTATCCGTTCAAAGCTATAATGCAATGCTGCCAGTGTTCCGAATATGTTATTCTTAGTAAAAGATGAAACTTTGGTCAGGGTGCGGTGATGACAAAGTGATATTCTGGCTTTCCCAGGTAAAACTACTCTACTTCTATTCTTGTGATCCAGTTTAACGGTCGTAACTGGTGAAGTAATTTATTCGGGAAACACTTCCACCTGACGTTTGCATCCCAGGGTATCTAGGCGAAGCATAATGTGCTGACTAATGTGCACACGGTCACATCTCTACAAACACCGCACAGAAAACAGAAAAACAAAGGTAGACCATACAAAACAGGATTCTGTGCAGAGAGTGGCTAATTAGTCCCCATTTCCCTCCTCAAAACAGTATCGGTCCTGTGGAACGTCACCTCCGCTGAGCACGAGAGCTGTCACATGTATACCTGAACATATTTCTCTTTTCAGTTTTTCCTCAGATTTCTTTAATGAGATGTATCTATATCCCTATCTCAATATACTCGATCTCTAGTCAGTCGGCGCCAAACTTAACAGGTGTTTGTTGATTCACATCTAACACGAACATACTAAGGACCCTTTTCCCACCGTTGCTAACTAGTTAAGTCGGACACGAACTTTTTCGGGGCATGACACGGAAATAGATCGGCGACTTCATTTTCTAAGCACGCCGCCCTGTGGAAGATGTATGGGTTGGTGCGTATACGTAAATATTGGTGGGTATAGGTGGTGGGACGTATATGTTAGTAGATACGGTTGGAAATCAGTCAGTATGGAAACATCTTCAGTCCTGAAGGTGATGCTTCCGTGTGTGCGTATGATTTCTTTTGAGTAGCAGGAACATTTCTGTAGGCGTATACTCCAGACGGTACTTTTTTCTCTGTTGTAGCGATGTCGCGAGATGACGCCTTATGTTAAACTCGGAAAACCTGAAGCTCAAGCGTTGAATTCCACGGGCTTAGTGGCGCAAGAATCTGAACATTCTAGTTCCTGTCCGTCATTTGTTCTGTGGATTGAATTGAATTGAACTGACCCAGCTGCGTGAGTAGTTGTAAAACGAAATGCCTGGACACAAAAAGGTGAAGTTTGCAACAAATTACCGTCCGCGGCGTACCTCTTAGCTGGAATTCGTAATCAAAAACGCAGGTCACTGTGTTTACCGGGTTAGCATTGAGGCTGCCCTAGGCCACAGTGATAACGTAATTCTGGTCCGTGCGTTCCTTTGTTACTGGGTACAGCGATTACCTCAATTGACCCGAGCCAAACTCACCCATGAATATTGAGGTATCCATTTTTCGCACATTGAAAACCATTCCACGATCTTTTCATGCCAACTTTTTCTACAGATATTCTCCCAAGGATTGGAGTACGTTACTATCATCCGTATTTATAAGTCGAGTAATCAGCGCTTTCCTGCCATTTATCAACCAACAAGTCTAGCCAGTATTTCTTGCAAAATCACAGAGTGACTCTATTGACTTCAACTTTGCCAACATGTCTGACTGGACACAAAATAAAGTCACATAGCGCCAGAATTGATCTTCGTAGGTAGATTGACCCGTTTCTTTACGGTAGAACTTTTCATATTGAAGTCGTCTCTTGTCTCACCGCCCTTGCACCTATGTGACTGACAGCACCATATGAACCTGTCCATGGCCCACAGTTGCTTTTAGCTTATATCAACAATTTGCTAGACGCGATTTTCAGCCGTTCTCGTCTGAGTCCGGATTATTTGAAAATCCTGAACTGCCGAAATCCCAAGACTGTATAGACCAACCCACATGCAGTTAAGCAACGGACAGTAAATTGGTGTCTACCCTTCGATGGCGATAAGTGTGCGTACACGTAGGCTGTTGAGTAGTTCGTCGGTATGGCATTTCTTGGTAAAAACGAGTTGGAAACGGCCACTTGAGCGCAAACGGATTTTTTGAATCTTTCGCGAAACGTTAGAATGCATTTTATGGAGGAGGTATGAACGTCTTACCCAATATTTTGGTTCCTTTACAATGAAAATACGGTTATACATGAAATTGGCTCATAGTCACGCTTTTATTGACAAAAATGTTTCGGTTTTTGCTTTTGATAGATGCATCATAGTAGTGTCGTGTCCGGTTTTGCTACCTGAAAATCCTGCCATTGGAATTTTCGTAGTCAACTCCATACTCCTATTTTGCGAAAACGCCCGACTTTGCGTGTTTCGGGAGATATAAATGAAAGTGTAATTCCTGACCACATTGCTGTTGCATTGCATTTCCCACTCACCATCCAGGTGAATGGAAGCTATGCCACCACGTTTGTGAGTAAGTTATCCATTTGAATCTTGTTCAGACTGTTTCTCTGTCATTGTCCCGGGATGACACTCAGGGGCTTGAGGGGCGCATATGGACCGGCAAAAATATAGAGAACAACCTGGACACCATCACTGAAGTCTGTAGAAGGCAAATACATAGACCAGTAATCTCCAGAATCACAAGCATTCATGGTAGGGATATTGAATGGCCGTAGCTAAAATGGTGCGAGCGAAATACAGTGTTATCGTCGGAGAAGTAACTAGCGTCAAAGTGGAACACTAACCGTGGGATAAGTGAACAGCGACTTTGGTACAAATGGCAATCTACGCTCAAGCCTAGTAAATAAGCGGTGAACAAAACAGTACATCAGTTTTCAGTAGCACAGTGAGGCATTTTACCCATGTTTATGCCATACCATATACACCGCATATAGAAAACACCACGCGATGAAGTCAGACATCGGCAACTCAACCCAATCTACACGTCTTCCATCTTTCGTACGATAAAACAAATACCCCTGTCAGTGAGCAGTGCACAGGAAGCCTCTTCTCATTTAAAAGCCTACCGAAATTTAGTTGCAAACTTCACATCTGGCCAACGGAAGTAGGCGGCAGGTGTGACCAACACGTAGCACTTGTCCAGAAATGAACCACAATAATTCACATGTGAGCGGTGCCAAACTTCACACGACGTTGCTCATGAAAAGCACTTGAACGGCTCGGAATGACTGTGTGCACAACTGGCTCAGCTACTTTTCTTTGTTGCAATGTTTACATCAGTCTTTCACTCCCAACAGGTCAAACGTGCCAATGATACCAATTTTTCTGAATTGTGACGAGCAGAATGCAACTCAACTAAAACTGCTGAGCTGAGTGAAGAACGATAATTAATGTTTTTGTTATAACGTGAGGTACCGCCGGGTGTAACTTAAGGCTTCTCACAACCAGAATGAGGTTAAGGAAAACAGCTTTCCGTGGTTAAGTTCCATCATCCACCTGTGTCTGAAATAAAAATGTGAAAATATTTTTCCACATTGGAAATCAAATTCGCTAGACAGCTGAGCCAAAGGATAGTTAAAATTTCTTGTCCCTACAAAGCAGGTGCGTATGAAGAGGTAGTCGGCTTGCAGTTACTTTGAAAAACGATGTTGGACCTCGCGAGAATATGCTGTGAAAGCAGTGCTCCATCTCAAAACGTTGGTTGCTCCAGAGTTGGCGAGTAGTTTATTGGAGTGGTAGGTAAAATGTTGCGTCTCACGGCCGGTTACAAATGTGAAATGCGAATAGAGGGGGTATTCGTGGAGGTGAGTAACAGCTCAAAAAAGCCAAGTGCTTCTATTCCAATCTGTGCATAACCGTGCTCTTTTGGGTTAAGAAGTCCTGAAATACACAAAGTGTAATATTCGTCTTGTTCCAGTACAGCATTTAAGCCTATAGGAGACGCTTCGGTAATCACAGTATATGAGAACATGTAAGAAGATGGTTGTAGTACAACACTTATGGCAAGAAAGCCTATTGACCAACGAAATATAGTCTCGTGAGCATCAGTCCGTACAAAGTTGTTTGGAGATGTAATCAGAGGGCAGCTTTGCATTTTGAGAAGAGATAAGGAGAAAAAAGGAGTAATAGCAATAAAAAACATGGGCAAAAACTCAACAACAGTCTCTGAAGTGGAGCCATTAAACGAAAATAAAAGTCGCCCGAGGTCGGGTCAAAATTCAGTTTCACCAACCAAATACCCCGCACGAGAAGATTTAGCGGGGGGCCAAGAAGGTATATTGAAGGATTAAAGGCAACATCGTGAACACAATTTTTCGGGCGGCATGGGGAATCTATCATCAAGAAACAGTTTGGTACAGCCCTGTGTAATAACGCCATCCTAATAAGCTGTAACACTTACAAGATCGGCACAAACTATGCTCAGCAGGTCTTGAAAAACTGCAAAAGAATCTGTGACGAGTGTCACAGAACATATAATTTCATGTAAATCATTGAAGTTCACATTGCACACTTCTTGATGCAGTGCGCGATTCCAAAACAAGCATGTAGTTATCGTTCATTTGCTGTGTTCTGCTCAATCCGTACATACGAGATACTGGTTCCGCGTTAAGCTCTATCTACTCAGGGAATGTCACATTGGCGTCGCGGCAGCCTTCAATAACAATAAACTGCATGCTTCTCGGAACTTTGAACATTTATCCACCCCCCGTGATATTGAGGATTATTTTGAACGATTTGAACTACGGTGCAGGACCGCGCCCAAACTAAATGAGGAGACAAAATCCGCCTTCTTCCTATCAAGAGTAGGAAAAGAGGCCTATTGTCTTCTGAAGAATTTATCTTATCTAGATTGGCTGATGGATCTCACATACGAGCACATAAAGGAAACACTGCTTGGTCATGTCACTCCTGTAAACTTCTAGGTCGCCGAACGAGCCCAATTCAATATCATGAAGCGCCAACCGAACCAGTCGGTCCGTTACTCTAATCTCTGGATCCAAACTCAGGCATCAGGATGTGGTTTTGGTGATCACTGGAAGGTCCAACTTCGTGGCCGTCTCCTCGCTGGCACTAATACACCGGATCCACATAGGCAACTACTGCTACTCCCAAAGCCTACGTGTTGAAATACCGGAGTCATCTGTGAGCAGCACGAAGATGTTGATAATACAATCCATAAATGGAGTTCTAGTGAGACCCCGGTCTTGTTTAGACCGATGAAAAAACGATTTACGAAGCACAATAATTTGAGGCTATTCAATTCAGCTCCTAAATATGATTGTTGGCCGGTTTCTAGAAATTCTTCGCGCCAGACAACACATGTCAAGAGGTCCTTCAAAAAGTGCCAGTAAGTTGAACAAATATAATCAGTTTGTGGGAACTGGTCGAAATGAATTTGATGATACACGCGACAAGATGGAGTCTTTCGCCTCGAAAGTTGATTAATCTATTTCAAGGCATTTATTTAACACCAATATCACGGTACGTGGCACGAGGCATGATTTTATTACTGACACTGGCAGTGTAGGATCTACTATAACACAAAGACATCTATCACAGTTCTATTCAAATTATACACTGCATCCTCGTTCTGTAACCATGCGAGGTATAACTGATCATTCCATTCCTGTCTTGGGTACAGTCACTATTCCGATCTTTAACGAACAATCCAAGCCACTTTACTGCACATTTGTTGTTACTCATCACGGCCCATCCATTTTGGGGCTGAAGGTTTTAAAAATGCTTCAGTTCCAGGTTTCCTTGCTTGTACCA
The DNA here is from genome assembly GCA_008508345.1 of Paragonimus westermani. Lineage (NCBI taxonomy): Eukaryota > Metazoa > Platyhelminthes > Trematoda > Plagiorchiida > Troglotrematidae > Paragonimus > Paragonimus westermani. The sequence goes on along the minus strand of QNGE01004974.1, from coordinate 15,123 downwards.
CCGAGTAATTCCACAAGCTTGACACACCTAATTCTCGAAAGCTCGTAGGCCCCCGGGGCCCGAAACTACGTCCATTCAAACTAGAATTAACTGGTGGTCGGGTTTTTTCTGAAACATCGTGTAATTCCCCATGGACTTCGTGGACCTGTAACTAAGGTGCTCAACGAGCTGGAAGAACAGTTCGTCATCAAGCCTGTTGATTCATCCACTTAAGCCACGCCGATTGTGACACCCTTGAAGTCTGATGGGAAAACTTCGCGAATATGTGGAGATTATCGACTTACTGTAAATCGGCCCTTAAAGCGATGTACATGTATTACTGATGAACCTGAGGACATTCAGATCAAATTTTCGGGATCCGAAGTCTTCTCCAAGATTGACTTGAGGGATGAGTATCTAAAAATTCCTTTGTATAAGGCATCAGTGCTGATAACAACAAACAACACAGCTAATGGAATTTTCGCTACCACCTTCTGCCTTAGGGAAGTAGTAGCGTTCTTCTCAGTAGGTAGTGAATAATATTGTGAAGGGTATGGGTGGTGTTGAGGCTTATCGGTGGGATGTCATCGTCCATGCTCCAGACAAATTAACTCATAATTCTCGTCTTTTGATACTACTCCAACAGTTTTTGACAAGAACATTGCTGTTAATCCAAATAAATGCGCCTATACTGTAAACGGTTCAAAGTGTCTCGGTTACTCAGTTGACGGTGATGGATTCAAAACTGTTGCCGAACGTCTAGACCTATTAGGTAATGTGCCTTCACCGATAAATTTATCCGAACAACGTTCTTTGTTAGGTGCTTTGCAGTACTACTCCCGTTCTCTCATCTTGCTGAATGGTCATTCCAGTTGCTTGCTGAGGAGAAGTTCACGTGAACGGTGTGTACATTCATTGTTAGATTTTTTGTCATATGATGCCATACATTGTCCTTTCTCTCATAAAACTATGCCTGTGTTGATTATTGATGCTTCTACAGTTGGAATCGGAGCTGTGATTGAACAGGACAACGAACCAGTTGTGTGTATATCACGCCGACCTTGTCCGGCAGAAGCTCTGTCGGTATACTGGGTGGCCAAGCAGCTTCATAATCATCTGCTTGGGACACCATCCATAGTCGTGTGGAATAATGATGCGCTGAAATCCATCTATAATCCTGACAAGTCATTGGCACGTTCATCAGCAGCCATGGTTCAACGATGGAGCATAGCACTCGGTGCATATGATCATACTATAGTGCACAAACCAGCCAACCAAACCAATCATGTGGACTACTCAGGTGTTTCATATACATTCGAGCAAACTTCTAGTAGTGGTTGCCTTCTAATCAAGCCTCTGCCGGTTAGCCGGACGGGGTTGATTTGCGATACTCAACGTTACTTCCCACCCATTCTCAGAGCGGTACGACGTGGATGGATCGCACAAGTCAGACGGAAATCACCCGCAATTTCTGTGCGTCGGGAGGAATTATCACTCACTTCAGATGGATTATTGTGCCTGAATGACAGAAGTGTTATTCCTCCAGCTGTCTGTACAGCTGTTCTGGACGAGCCACATTCCGGACATCTTGGAGTCGAAAAGATTAAGTCTCTGGCCAGATTAAATTGCTGGTAGCTAGAGTTTGACGATGATATTTGTCGACTGGTTAAAGGCTGCTCAACTTCTCATCACGACTTCCAAACTTAATCCTTCAAATGGATTCCATAGCCGATGTCAAATGAAGCCCGGAAACGGGTTCATGCGGATTATTGTAATCCCTCTTTTACCAACTATTATGCACCAGTAGTGATAGATTCCCATTCGAAATGGCCAGAATTTGCGCTACCAACAACGTCTACTCCAGAATTCATCATATCCGCACTCAGAAGTGGCTGAAATATATCCATTCAACTGCAAACCTTCTAACTAATCAACTCAACGGCATTGAATGCGAGCAACTTGTTACTTCTGTTAGACATCTCTGCCTTAATCGTCAGGCTGAATACTTTGTTAAGACACTCGAAGGTGTCACAGACTCTCTTCGGTGTAGTATACTCATAGACTTTGAAGAAGGCTTTGACAACTTCTTGCCACTGTGTCGCAGTGGCTGAAAGTTTTCCGCAAGTAGTAAATGCTGACGTTGGTAGACCCTTAATATGTAAGTTTGTAATACTGTCCGAATGGTGGTAGACGGAATATTCTAAAAAGTATGCATATCGTGGTGTGGGAAATATTTTTGTTTCAATATGTGAATGGTTCACATCAAATGGGCTGTAAAGTCGCGTTAATTTGATGGCGAAATAGGTTGACGAAGGGAGCGCACTTACTATTGTACCCTTGAAAAACAAGTTGGTGTGGAGTATGTAACATGCAGGCCAGCCGATTCTACTTTGAAAGCCCGTGACTTCGCGGACCAACCTTCGGGCAACATGGACGCATCAGGGGACAGCGTTCTTTGGAAGTAGGGGTTCGAACAACAGTCCCTAGAAAAGAAACAATACAAACGAGCATGAGCCGAAGGCCCAATAGGCCATGCACACGACTTACACAAACGCAAACCAAAACGGCACCAACAACACAGCATCACGCCCCTCACACAACTCAAATTCAATTTGTGCACGCTCGCTGGTTTCGGTTGCGCGTTACAGGTGTAAAGTGGAACCGAAACTAAGTGGACGCGCGGAGTACGCTTAAAAATTGCGACTTTCACTCTCCCTCTCCACTGTGTTGCAGAGCCGATGGTTTGTACAGTCGCCAAGGAAAAGACCCCAATTGAGAACAACTTGACAGATCGAACCGTGACGTGATGCCCTATATCGTTTCTTACCGTTTTCTTACTTTTGTAGTAGCGTTACGTGTTTTCCATAAACGGTTACCGACATACCCCTGTTCTCCTTCTTCACTGGCAGATTAAAACAAGTAATAATACACCGGATGACCTTGAAGCGCAAATTTTTCACTGAGTAACTGGCTATCCTATAGGGGTCGGAGAAAATCACATATAGATATATTTATATAAATACATTTATACGCATATATTCGATGGTATATACATATATGTATATACATCTATGTGTGTGCACAAAAATACATGACTGTATGTGCATATATGATCATATATATTTGTATATGTATATACGTATATATTTGCATATATATAGAGATACACATGTGTACATCGATATATATACATGAATAAAATCATATATACATTTATATGCACATTTGTATGTATATGCGCACATACATGTGTACAACGTGATATATGTAAATATGAATATCTGTATGTAAATTATGATACATATACATATATATGCGCAGAAATATATATGTATATACATGTATTTATTTTTATATTCATATACATAATCACGTTTATATACACATACACGTATATACGTGTATGTATACAGATAGCTATATATATGGCTTTTTTTAAAGCTGATGGACCAGAGAATGCTTTATTAAGAGATCGTGTGTTTGAAAAATTTCCGCTTACATCAGCCAAATTCACTCCTTCCGGTGACCGTGTTTTGCTAACAGGAAACCGCAATTCTTTCAGGGTAAGCAATCGTATGCTACCGTCAATCCTGATTAACAGATGAAAGATTTTTTGCATTTTGGTCAGCTTGGGATTTTAGATTTACTTATCATGTTCTACACTATGACCCTTTTTCTGCATCTTGTCGGAGTGCTTGCGAATCTGGTGGTGACAGTCATCTTACATAATGCACATCAACGTGTGATGAGCGGTTTTACTATTCTGCCAACCGGTTGGATCCATTGCATTGTGATGGCCTGCGTGATTATCGTGTATTCATGGTACATATTTTCAGGCATTTTTGCGGATGCCGTTTATTGCCGACTAGGGATAAGGATTTGTGGGTATGTATATATGAATGTTCGTGTGTGTGTGCATGTACACGTTTGATGTGCGTGGAGACTGTGTGTTGTGGCTTTGTTGGGGAGGTGCCTGTTTCTGCCTGGACTGACTGTGTGTCTGGTTGCTGGAATCGTGTGTACAGTGGTTTTTGATGCTGTCGCATCTGCGTGTGTGTGTGAGACAGCTTCTGCCTTGCGGTTCAGGCTTTTTAGCAAAAGGCTTTGGTTGAGGGCCCTAATCGCTCCCCTGCACAGGTCTGGGCGTCCTGGCAGTATCCGAAGCCCATACTTACAATGATGATGATACTAACTAAACCAAAGAGTATACTGCATCGGCCGTCGCCCAGGATAAACCGGGTCGCCCTATCTGC